>CAJQZJ010034221.1:2333459-2376926 GCA_907164525.1 Lophiomys imhausi
TGTGTGTGTGTGTGTGTGTGTGTGTGTGTGTGTGTGTGTGTGTGTGTATGCATGTGTTGAGACAGAATGTGGCATCTTTGTGTCTGGGTCGATATGCTTAAAAGAATAATTTACAGATGCATGTACTGTTCCTGCAAATCCCACAATTTCATTTTTCTTTCCAGTAAGCGAAATTCCACTGTGTGTATATTTTTATTACCCATTCATCTCCTAATAGACATCTAAGCTGGTTTTATATTCTTGCTATAATGAGTACAGCAGCAATAAGTATGAATGCCCAAGTACCTCTTTGGTAATATGCAGACTCCTATGAGTATGTGCTCAGAAGTGGTATGGCTAGGTCATATGGCAGATCTATTTTTATTTCCCTGCAAATCCTCCATATTGGCTTCTGAAAGACTGTGCTAGTTTATACTCTGATCTGCAGTGCCCATGGCCCCTCTCTCCCCACATCCTCACCATGATTTGCTGTCATCACTTTTGAGGACAGCTCTTCAGACTGGGGTGAGAGGGAATCTTGAAGTTATTTTAAATTTGCATTTCCCTGGTGGGTAAGGAAGCTAAACAGCTCTGTAAATACTTAGTGGCTATTCGTATTTCTTCTGAGAATTGTTGTTCCATTAGTTCATTTCTTTTCATTTTAGAGGGAGTATATATTTTTGGTGGTTCCTGGTAAATTACAGATATTAGCTCTTGTCTGAAGTTACTTGGCAAAGATTTTATCCTCTTTTGCAAGCTGCCTGTTCATTCTGCTGACACTTTTAATTTTGTGTAGTCCCATTTGTTAATTCTTGGGGTTATTTCCTATTCAGAAAGTCCCTTCCCTCCACTCTCTAAGTGCATTCCCTGTTTCCCTCCAGCAGTGTTGGGTTTTACACTAAGGTTTTTGATCCACTTTGAATTGATTTTTGTACAGTGCAAAAGACACAGATCTTAATTTCATTCTCCTGTTCAACTGTCTCCCCTGACCCCTCTGTGTTTGTCAAACATCAGGTGGGCAGAGTTGTGTGGGTTTATTTCAGGGTCCTCTATTCTGACTTAGTAGTCTACATACTTTATTTTTGGAAAGTATTTTGTGGTCTTGACACTGTAGGTAGGTAATAGAATTTTGAGGTCAAGTATTTGAATACCTCTAACTATGCTCTTTCTCCTTAGGAGTTCTTTGGCTAATATCGGTTTTATATGTTTCCTTATGAATTCTTGCACTGTGTTTTCTAGTTTGGTAAAGAATGTCACTGGAATTTTGATAGAGATTGCATTAAATCTGTATGTTACTTTTATAATACAGACATTTTCATAACATTAGTATTGCCAATCCAGAAGTTCTTGCCATTGTCTGGTTTCTTCTTTGGTTTCTTTTTTCAGTGTTTTCAAGTTTTCTTTGTAAGTCTTTCACTTCCATGGTTAGGTTTATTCCTGGGTTTGTTTGTGGTTTTTTGTGTGTTTTGGGGTTTGTTGGTGGTGGTGGTAGTGGTGGTTTTGGATTTTTGTTGTTTTGGGCTTGGGGGGAGGGTTGTTTTTTGGAGGTTTTTGGTTTTGGTTTTGGTTTTTCAAGACAGGGTTTCTCTATGTAGCCCTGGCTATTCTGGAACTCACTCTGTAGACCAGGCTGGCCTTGAACTCACAGAGATTCACCTGCCTCTGCCTCCATATTGCTAGGATTAAAGGCAGGTGCCACCACGCCTGGGCCAGGGTATTTTTAAAAAATATTCTTCTTACTTTCTTTCTAAAAGAGTTTGTCATCGGTATCTAAGAAAGTCATTAACTTTTGTATGCTGACTTTGTATTCTGCAACTTTAATGAAAATGTGCATTAGATCTAAGAGTTTTCTGGTAGAGTCTACAGGGGGTCCTTGAAGTATAGAATCATGCTGTATATGAATAAAGAGAATTTGACTACTTTCTATCCAGTGTTTGTACATCTCATGTTTACATGTTATTGCTCTAGTGAAAGCTTCAAGAACAGTGTACTGAACAAGAATGGCAAGAGTAGAAATCCTTCTCATTATGGGCTTTAGAGGAAATATTGCTTTCCCAGTTAGTCTAATGTTGGTCATGGGTTTGTTGGCTACAGCCATTATTGTTTTATGGTATGTTCCTACTGTTCCAGGACTTTGTTCATGATGGCAAGTTAAACATTCAAATGTTTTTCTGAGTCTATGGGGATGACATGTGATTTCATTCCCTGTCCTTACTTATACTTAGGTATCTTTGAATGAATAAAATAGGAAACAAAATTGTACATGCAGAACTCTCTTTAAGACTTTTTTTTCCAGTGCTGAAGATTTAGTTCAAGGTTGTGTGTGTACTATACCAGCACTCCACCACTCAACCACATCCCTAGCCAAAAGAGACTTCCTTAAAATGGACAAACACAGGAAGCCATGATTACTACTTTATACAGTTCAATGTCATACATAGTTAGTTCTAGATTTCAAGACTAAGTTCATTCATTAAAAAAGCAGCCAAGGAAGACCAGAGCACGAATTCGTTTTCATCTCATCATCTACTGGAGCTTTAGTCTTTCCTTCACAATATAAGTGTGACACCATGACAACTATAATACCAGTATAGTACAACAGCTAAACTGGTGATTTTGTACATAACATAAAATAAACATAATTTGAGACATTACTGTTATTGAAAATATCTAGAAATATAACTTTCAAGTTCATTCATCATGATCATTAACATCAGCTGTCAAATGGCATTTAATTCATCAAAAGGAGTATATTTCTAGAACTTATACATAAAAAAATAAGCTGAATCCAAACCAATATTTAGAACTCTGAATTGGCTCAAATATGTCTGAACAAAGAAAAAAAGAGGACTGTTCAACATCTGCTAAGTATGACTATAGCCCTCAGAAAACCTCCCATTAATTTTGTACACGGATCATACTTCTGGTTTAAAATGGTTAAAGACTGGTGTTCTCTGGCTAGAGTAAATCCCAGGGTTTTGGTATTTGAACGTAGAGCATAGAGCTTGGATTCTAGCACTAAGAACAGAGGCACATTGCTGATAAATATGAGATTACATGAAAGTTCATACTTGTAGCACAGGGGGAACTTTTTGAAAAAGCTATGTTCCAAACTGAAAGGGTTCATCCACATGTCTAGCACAAATGATCGAAACAGAATTATCAATGCAAATCACCATATAATTTCACAGTTCAAGTTATAATGAAGATTCTCCAGGCTTCCAATAAAATTTAGACTCGCATTGTAGATGTGGCTGCTGTGTCACATGTGCATCAGTAGGTGGCAGAGAGGAGACAGGCTATATCTACATTCAGTGTTCTGACCTATGAACATCTGAGTGAATAGTAGCCTAACATTCCTGGAAAAAAAAATCAAGCTAGAGACTAACACCAGTTTTGCGCCATGGGGCCAGGGCAGGGAGCTAGCCTGTGATGACCACCAGACCAACACCAGGCAAGCACCAGATGGGCTCCCAGGACAGGAAGCAAGCCAGATTCTAGAAGAACCCTGCCTGTACCTATATGTGGAGGATGTAAGTGAGCCAGCCCCAAAAGTGTGATGAGTAAGAGCCAGCACTGCCCCAGTCTGTTTTTCTGTGGTGTTGGCAAGGGAGAGATCCCCTCCACTCTTTTTTGCCCTTGTCGCAGGTAGTAAGTGGGAGAGTTGGCCCTGATGGGGTCATGAGAGTAGGAGAGTTGGTCCAGCCCTTTACCTGCTGCAGCACTCGGGAGAGCAGGCCCTGCACCTTACCTGGGTAGCACAATAAAAATGGCCCAGGATTTGGATGTTGCAAGCCCAGAACCAGGGCTTTGAGTTCGCCCACCCCAACATATATTCCATGGTTGAACAGCTGCAGTACATGAAGCAGCCTGTTCCACAGACCCAAAACTACAGGATCTCCATGACACAGGGCAACAACAGTATATCTGAGAGGAGTTCCAGTGAGGCTCCAGTATTGACAAAGTAGTAGAAGCCAGATGCCCCTCTCCAGGCAACAAGTCATTATAATGAACATTTGCAAGCAAAAAAAGTGTGGATGAAAAGGAATATTATGGGACACACTGAGAAACAGTACAGCTTCCATAACAAGATTTTTTTTTTCCCTTTTAGAGAGGTTGCAAGGGTGGAGGGCAGGTCTGAGTGGAAGTGGAAGATGAGTGGGATCACGGTACATGGTGTGAAATTCTATGCCCTTTTAATAAAAATGCTATTAAAGCATTTACTCTATAAAACATGAGACTGTATCAAAGCAAGAAGATTTAACAACCAGGTATTAGGGAATCTAATCCAACAAGATGAAAAGAACTAACGGATAATGCTGACGTCGTATTAAGATGACATATTAATGGAACCACTCTTATCTACAAGAGATCCAGGTTAAAGTCCTCAGAGTATCTTAAGTGTAAGAAGGCAATGCTTAGTCACTGAGCCCCCACCCCCACCCCCTCGGTCCCCCTCGCTTCCCGAGGCTCCCTTCCACCCCCTGCCCACCTTCTGCACAGAGCAGTTTCCACGGAGGAAAAGGAACCGTATTGTATGTCCCCTATCCAGAACCTCCACTCTTTCAACCCCTTTGCTGATGCAAGTAAGGGTGATGATGACCTGCTTCTTGCTGGCACTGAAGATTATATCCATAAAAGAATTCAACAAAGAAATGACAGGAAGACCCTTACAACTGTCCAAGGGATTGGTGTTGATTACAATAAAAAGAAACTAGTGAAGGCGTTTAAGAAGAAACTTGCGTGCAATGGTACTGTAATTGAGCATCCAGAATATGGAGAAATAATTCAGCTACAGGGTGACCAGTGCAAGAACAAATGCCAGTTCCTGATAGAAACTGGACTGGCTAAGGACGACCAGCTTAAGGGCCATGGGTTTTAAGTACTTGCAGCTCTTTGAAGTTTAGGTGAGGGTTTCCTTGCAATGAGTGCAATTTCCCTTCTGCCTCTTGTCACAAGTTAAAAAACCTCATAGCAGCCGGGCGGTGGTGGCGCACGCCTTTAATCCCAGCACTTGGGAGGCAGAGGCAGGCGGATCTTTGTGAGTTCGAGGCCAGCCTGGTCTACAAAGCGAGTCCAGGACAGCCAGAGATATTCAGAGAAACCCTGTCTCGAAAAACCAAAAACAAAAACAAAAAAAAAACCTCATAGCTTGTATAATGTAACCGTTTGGGGTCTGCTTTTAAATTGGACTAGTGTAACTCCTTCACGCAATAAACTGAAAAGAGCCATGCTGTCTAGTCAGAAAAAGAAAAAGAAAGAAAAGGAAAAGGAAAAAGAAAAAGAAGGCAACTCTACTCAGCAGCAACACATCGATGCACTCATGGAACAAAGGGAACCTTAGAGCTCCACTAGTGCTGAATACAAGAACTAACTAAAGGGGGCTGGAGAGATGGCTCAGCAGTTAAGAACGATGACTACTCTTCCAGAAGACTGAGGTTCAACTCCCAGCACCCACATGGAGGTTCACAACTGTCCGTAACTCCAGTTCCAGGGAATCCAACACCCGCACGCAGACACACATGCAGGCAAAACACCAATGAACATTTTAAAAAGCAATAAATAATTTTTTTTAAAGCCAGGTGGGTGGCACACACCTTTAATCCCAGCACTCAGAAGGCAGAGGCAGACATATTCCTGTGAGTTTGAGGCCAGCCTGGTCTACAAAGCAAGTCCAGGACAGCCAAGAATACACACAGAGAAACGTGGTCTCAAAAACAAAACAAACAAACAAACAAAAACCCTAAAGAAGATAGAAAGACAATAATTCCAATCAAAACAAAATATTATAAAAAATGTAGTATATAATTTTTAAATATGAATAAATAATACTCATTTAACAAAAAGCACAACAGAATTCAGCCACAGGATGAAATGATAAGAGCCAGAGAAAGCTGCGCAAGGGGGCGGAACTCTCATCCCTGGGGAAAGGAAGCAGCCTGTCTAGCTGAAATGGATTAACTATAAACAGCAAATAAGCAAGGTAGAGAAAACTGTTCCTCCTTTTGGAGGAAGTTAAGCCTTCTACTTCCTAATGGGTACTCTGATCATTCCATATTTAATAAAGGAGACATGCTCATTTCATCTCTACACTTTTCTCCCTGAGGAACAAACTGCCCCCTTCAAAAAAAAAAAAAAACCCAAGCAGGCTTGACTCCCAGTCCTTGACTGGGACTACTCTGCTGGGCCATGTTATCCAGCTAAGTCAGACAGCCAAACACTAGTCATGGTAGCAAGCCCCATGTAGCTCTGGTAGAAGCAACATCCTCTACTTAAAGTGTCTGAGTAATGAATTTCGTGTATTTTATTCTAGCACTGTTTCTTTATTTTATTCTCGATCTATTCAGATTCTGGACAACAAAGGACAGACCTGCTACCTCAGTAAGAACACTGACAAGTAAGATGGCTTCCATCTAAGGAGGGACTGGGGCCTTGATGGAGTCTTAGAGTCTTAGACATTACTGTGTGATGACCAGTAGGTTGATTGCATAGAATACTAATACTTACAAATGACTTTGATCATTTTCTCTACAAGGAAATGATGTCATATAAGGAAAAGGACCAAGTGGACAATTGCAACAGAGATGTTCATTATGTCAGTTCAAGCTAATTATTAGAGTGTCTCAGGATCAAGGCATTATAACTCACTACTAAAGGAGTAAACAGCAGTCCTAACAGTTACATCACTATTTTAGACAACACCCCACAAAGTAGATAAATCCTGACTGAAATAATTACCATTATCTTACCCATAAATGTCCTAAGTTCTACACTCTCCATGTTGTGTCAAATCAGGAAGTTTTGTTGATGTCCTTCAAATATCTCAATATTGTAAAAATTCGTACATGGTTAACTGAAAAACTTTCAAAGAGCATCAACCAAACCTTGTATGCTTCGCTCTAAATTTACCGAGTCTTACACCATCAAAATGGTATACAAGTCTTCTAAACATGCAATTCTCTATCAAGGAAGAGAATGCTAAACCCTTCCAAGTGGAGATATTCTGACCAGATGCCTGCCACACCTAATCCTATCTCCTATACTTGTCCTGCCACACCTAAGGAAGAAGAAAAAAGAGAAGCAGTGTGGATTTCAGCTCCAGGGGCACACTCACCAAAAGGTTAAAAGCCCTCATCACAGGACTATAGAAGACGCCCTCTAACACACACAGACCTTCCCACATGCTACTGACAGCTCATTTCCACAAGTACTACTTATAAATAATACCCAGAAAGCATATTAAAAGGCACAGATGAATAGACAGGTGAAAGTGAAACAAAAATTATTACAGCTAGAGTCAGACAGAGCTGAAATGCTGAATTATTTGACCAACTTTTTTTTAGTTATATCTAATATTCTCAGAGATTTATTGGAAGATAAAGGGAACATGGAAGAATAGATGAATACATGAGGTGGAAATTCTAAAAAATTAAAGTTATAAATAAAAATACATGTTAGCAGAAATGTACAGTGTTTTAGACAGGCACATTAGCAGACTGGGGAGAGCTCAGTGGAATATGAGGGTCTGAGTGTATGAAAATAGTGACTTCTGAAACTGAAAGCAAACAGAAAAGACCGAAGAGGTATATTGGAACAGCCATGACCACTAGAGCACTACCGGAGCACAACATAATGGAAAAGGGAACAGAGCATACCATGAGAAGGAAGGAAGGCATAGCAGCATTTGAAGCACTTGAGCCTAAAAGTTTCCCCAGACTAATGTCAAACACCAAATACCAGCCTAAGAAGCTCAAATCATGCAAGGGTTATGAAACAATAGAAAAGCAAAGGTGAAATAAAAATCTTGTAGAAAGGCAGATGATAAAGACACCCTGCCTACAGCGAAACAATGATAATATAGCTAACCTCTCATAAACTGTACAAGAGAACAGAGCGAAATGTTTAAAGCTGGGTGACAAGAAAGCACCAATTAAAAAGCAGAGACAGGGGGCTGGAGAGATGGCTCAGCGGTTAAGAGCACTGACTGCTCTTCCAGAGGTCCTGAGTTCAATTCCCAGCAACCACATGGTGGCTCACAACCATCCATAATGACATCTGGTGCCCTCTTCTGGCTTGTAGGCATACCTGCAGACAGAATACTGTATACATAATAAATAAATAAAATCTCAAAAAAAAAAAAAGCAGAGACAGTCAGAATGGACCAAACACAAACACCCAGCCACAAGGTACAACAAATCCACTGTGAATAAAAGATTAAATAGACGGAAAGCAAAACACTGAGGCATACTGTGCTAACACTGATCTTCCTAAGAAAGCAGAAGTCATGCTCATTGCACAGCACACTTTAAAGCAAAGTATGTGGCTTTAAATAAATATATTTATTTACTTAAATATAAAGGAGGTAAGAGAAAGGATTAAATAATACAAGAGTCAAGATTCCAAAAAGACACAGCAATCCTTAGTGTGTACTGACTGTCAAAACATGAGGAAAAAAATTAAACCTCCTAAGGAGAAACAGATGAAGTCACTGTAAGAGCTGGAGACTCGTCTTATGACTGTAACAACTTTACTCATAATACCTAAATTGGGTACAAACTAAAATATCCTACTAGAGTGGAACAGAGGAGAAATAAACTGTATGTAGAGATGATGGAAGATTATCAAGTGCTAAAGAGAAATGACCTATAAAAAGACGTAAGGAAACCACAAACATATGTAAGTTAAAAAAATCAAATTTGAAAAAACTACACATTGCATAACTTCAAAAGGAATGAAGACATGCTAGAATAGTTACAATTAGGAAGGAAATAGAGAGAAAAGTGGTGGACAATGGCAAGAGAATAATGTATATTGAACAGGTAGAGCAACAGGATTTTTAGAACAGTAATCTTAAAATGTTCAGCATGTATCTAAACTCAGAATATCTAACACCGACAGTAAACCCTAACCTAAACTGGGGGTACAAAACAATGATTCTCTTAATAAAGGCTTATCACTTATAATAAACAAGCCACTGAGATATTAAGGAGGACATCATGCATGCATATATATATCTCGGGCTGGAGAGATGGCTCCGTGGTTAAAAGCACTGACTGCTCTTCCAAAGGACCTGGGTTCAAATCCCAGCACCCACATGACAGTTCACAGCTGTCTGTAACTACTGGGTAGGGTGGCACACACCTTTAATCCCAGCACATGGGAGGCAGAAGCATAGGCAGGTGGATCTCTGTGACTTCAAGGCCAGCCTGGTCTACAAAAGGACAGTCAAGGATACACAGAGAAACCCTGTCTAAAAAAACAAAAATTATATATATTAATGTACTTAGGAATGAAACAGATAGCTCAGGTACGGGTCTTTGCAACTGGACCTGACCACCCAAGTTTCATCCCTGAGACCCACATGGTAGGTGGGAGCTGAAAGAAGTAACCCCCACAAGTTGTTTTCTAACATCCACATGCAGCATGCCACTATGCACACACACACACACAGATAGGTGGATGGATGGATGGATGATAGTCTAGACGTACATAGAACATCCACAAAAATTATAAGTTTATGGAATTGTCAATTAATTTTAAAAAGACTTATGTAGAAATAGTTATATCTTGAGAATTGTAAGTTGAGACAAAAAGGAAGTACTTCAAAGCAATGATTCAGAAATATAAGAAGAAAAGCATCACAATTATTAACTAACAAAAAGTTAGGAATAGCTATAATCACTTCAGACAGCATGAAGTTCAGTTTAATAAGTTATCAGGAATAAAATGGGAAATAAATAGTGACAGGGGACAAAATGCACCATGATGTCATAATAATCAATAACACAGTATGCAACTAACCATAAAGTCTCTTAATGTGTGACCCAAAAGTTAGCTAGCTACAGGAAAAACAAATTAATCCATTATGGTGGCTAGACATATTAATATCCTCTATCACAAAGTAACAGATCTTTGTCCAGACAAGACAAAACAAGAACAAACAACAGTAAGGGTACAAGCTGAACTAAATTCAACTACACAATCAATTGACTAGATAAGATAGATTATTTATAGACTATCCCATTCATCAGGACAAGAACATAGATTCTTGGAAAGTTCACAATAATTATTTAGCAAGACAGAGTAAGTTCTGGATCATAAAAGCAAAGTTAACAAACCTATAATAACAATTATACACTGTTGTGAGACCATAATACAAATAAACTAAAAATTAGTAACATAAATATCACTGAAATTTCCAAATATTGGCAAATTAAGCAATGTATCTTTAAATAACACATGGGAGAGGAAAAAAAAAAAGGCAGGCAGGCAGGCAGAAAGGCCAAGTCTCAAGAATCACTTGAAAATATTCTCAACTAAATTAAAATACAACACATCAAATTTTACAGAATGAATCAAAAGCATTTGTTAGAGAGGCCACATGTAGTTTAGATGCTACTGTAAAATGTCATTTGGATTCTGTTCCTTGGGGAGTTGTTCATTGACAGCATGCAAAATTACAACTCAATGTTTTTAATCTTGGTACTCTACTGAAATTTGTTGATTTTTTTATTTTTAATTTTACTTATTTTCTATAAACAAAAGCATGTCACCTGCAAATAGAGGCAGTATTATTTCTTTGTTTTCATTTTAAATGCATCTTACATGTTGGATTAGGCTTGGATTCCTGGGATAAATCACACTTGCTCATAAAATTCATTTTCACAAGTCTGCTGTAATCTGCTAAAGCCTTGTAAAGAATTGTTGCAAACTCATTAAAGAGAGCTTCGGTTGTTCTGTTGATTGGATGGTTGCCTGGCTGGGTGTTCATAGGTTGACTAGTTACTTACTTGGTTGGTTGGTTATAGTTACAAATAAGTTGCTTCAAGCTTTTTGGAAGAATCTAAAAAGGTTAATGTTAATTGTCCTTTAAATGCTAACATTTACCAGTAAAGAAGATTGATTCTTTCATCAGTGATTTTTTTTTAAAATAATTCAATCTCCATACTTATTTTAAGCCTACAAACTTTCTAGCTCTTGAATCGGTTTTTTAGCTTATCCATAGACATCTGTCCATTTCTGGCTGTCTAATTTGCTTGTGAGGTTACTTGGTTTTTCCATGTCCTGCATTTTATGGCAGTACCTCAGTAGCAATGTCAGCTTTTACTTAGGATCTAGTAATCTCAGTCTTTTCCTCCTCCTGCCCCATCAGCAACTTAAAGTTTGTAAGTTTGATGATGACTCACTTAAGATAATGTGTTTTTGTTTCCCTTTAATAGTCTTCTGTTCTTGTTTTTGTGGCTGGTTATTATTATTTTCTTCCTTCTGCTAGCCTTGGAGTTAAGTCTGTTCTTCACTCTTAAGTGCCTTCAGAGACACGCTAAGATTCCCACTGTTTCTGAGGTCTACCACTGCTAGCTGTAAGCTGTAAAACTGTAAATTAACCTCTTAGCATAACACATACTGAGTCTCATACACTTTGTTATGCACTATTTTACTTTTACTCAGCCCAAGGTACTTCCTAAATTCCTCTGTGATTTCTTCTAGGAGCCACTGGTTATTACGAGCAGACTGTTCAGTTTCCAAATATTTGAGAATTTTCCAACTTTTCTGTTTGGTTTCCAGGTTCATTCCACCATGGTCAGAGAAACTACTTTGTAGAATTTCAGCATTTTTAAGTTTTTAAAAAGACAATCTATTTATTAGAAAATTCCATATATATATATATAAAGGTAAGTATTCTTTCATTTACTTATTAACATTTATATACAATCTTTGTTTTCCTTTAGTTTTTGTGAATTATTTTTTTCAGCTCTTATAGTATACATAAAAGAAACTGATTTATAATGTTGATCTCTGAAGTCCATTGCTTAGGTTTCCTCAAAAAGGGATTTTGTCCATTTAAAACCTTTTAGTATATCATATTTTTATTCTTGCAAGCCCTGTGACTTTAGTCCACAACTGATTATTAGAAGGACCAGAGCAAGGCCCTGAGGTTAAGATCAGTTGCTACTGTTGTAGAGGACTGGGGTTCAGGTATTAGCACACACATCAAGCAGCTCACAACCCCCTGTAAATCCAGTTCCAGGGGATCCCACACCCTCTGGGGGTCTCCACAAACTCCATTACACATGGGATGCATACACTCAGGCCCACACATACACACATGAAATAAGTAAATGAACAAAGTAGAATGTTATAATGTGGTGACTTAGGAAATTAGATTTTTCCTCCAGTCCCCAGGACTTACTGTTTTGGCAGCTAAGATACCAAAAGTTCAAAAGCAAAGCAAACGTACATACACAGTGTCTGCAACCTGGCTCTGGGCTTACCTATCACCTTACATCCTTCTTGCTACGCTTTGCTTTTTACTTCCTGTTTGAACTGAGCCGCAGTTCTACATTTCTTCTACTTTTAGTTGCTTCTTTCATGTTCTTATTTGGGGGTTGGGCTAGTTATTTATGAGACAGGGCATCACTGTGTATTTAGAAGACAACCAGTAATGAAAATTGATGCCCTTGTGTTTTCCTAAGCATGTGCTCTGACCTGATCACACATGACTTTCTACGTTTTCCTGTATACAGTAATGCTCTGGCTGTCCTAATTTCAGAGAGGACACCAAAAACTAAACAAAATCCTCTCCCTGAGATATTTTATCCTAGGCCTCAGGAAGGTTACTGTATGGTTCCTCATATGTTGCACACAGCAACTACAAGATTTTTTTCCTATTTTACTTAAAATATTTTCAATCTATGTCAACTGCTTTTCTATCATAAAAATGTTAGTAATATATCATGATGCCTGCATCATCCCTTCAAATAGCTCCCCAATAGTTGACATACACACACACACTCATACACGCACACACACGAGTGACTTGCAAATAAGTCCTGCACTACGCCCTCTCACACCAGGGACCTGAGCACACTGGGAATGCAGCTGCTATCTTTGTGACCATTGCTAACCCAGAAAGAGACTGGAACACACATTGGTTTGTTTTTAAGCGACAAAACTGTGTTCCCTCTATTTTTAGTTGGCCTTTTCTATTTTTTGCTTTTGAGGTGTTGGTTTGCTTTGCTTTTTCTTTGGTTGGTTTTGTTTCTGATTTAACTCTGGCTGGCTTAGAATTCACTTTTGTAGACCTACAATGTGCTATTTCTTGAACATCTCCCCATGCCTGTGGCAGGCCTCTCATTGTCCTCAGTGGACCTGGCATCTCTGGCCCCTTTTAAACATTTTTAAAGAAGATAATGTTTGATCAAAACAGCCTGACTTGGATTGGCAAGATAACTCAGTGGGAGAAGGCATGTACTGCCAATCCTGGTGCCCTGAATTCAATCTCTGGGACCCACAAGGAGGAAGAGAGAACAGACTTCTTCAAGTTGTCCTCTGACCTCCACCTGTGCACACACACATAAATTAGTTATTCAAGGTGAGGTCAACAAGATGCCCCAATGGACAGTGGCACCAGCCACCAAGCCTGACTACCCGGGTTTGAACCCTGAAACCTACATGGTAGGAGAGAACTAACTCCCCAAGGTGTTCTCCGACCTCTACATGTGCAGTGGTACACACATATGCACACAGGCACCCACATATGCACACACACTAAATGAAGAAACAACTTTTTCTAAATAGCCGAATTTTTAAGGACATCACTGTAGTCTGAGAAACACTATCAAGCAGAATTCAATACTTTAAATATTATAGTCTTGATCTGTTACAGCTTCAAACTGAAATGCTTTAAGTAACTGTTTTGTCAAAAAAATTAGTAATTCAAAAAGTATATACATTTTGTGTTTGCTAAAACCAGTCCAAACTATAGCACTTATGAAGGAAGGACATTTCAAAGATATAATCAATAAAATGCATGTATGCATTTCTGAACCATTTGTCAGTTTTATTGTCAGAAGGGGAAAAATGAATCAACAGAGCCAACAATTAACTGCTAAATTACTGAGTTTAAAGCAAAAAAAACAGTAATCACAATAAACTGTTATTCATGAATGGCTCACCATGAAAGTATTGGTTTACTAAAGTCATAATACACTTCAAAACAGTTTATCAAATATCAGTAGTTTATAAAATTAAATCACTAGGTGGGTAAAGGGCAACATTTATTTAACAGTGATATAGAATGAAATAGGAAACATAAATGTACATTGCACACAATTTTTACATAAAATCCAACCTGTGTCTGCAATACCCATAATATTGCTCTGTCATTCAGAGCAATCTATAGCAGTCCAACTTCTGCCACGCCTTACTACAGAGCAATTAAAAAGTGGAAAATGGTGCCCTACACTGAGAATCCTTTTTATCACTGCAGACAAAAAAAAATTACCTATGGAGGAAATATTTAGACAGCTTTCCTATTTCTATTAGAATAATGCATTTTATAAAGCTACTTCATAATTCAAAAACCTGAAAAAATACCAAAATAAGTTAACAATCTCTTAAAATGAGTCACATAATAGAAAATATTTATATAATCAATTTCAAAGTTGTGAAGTCCCTATTCTGTCTCTTTAAAAATCTGCAAATTCCCTCTACTCAACCTCAACTCTGATCTTGTTCTTTTTCTCTCAAGTGGTACTGAGAGCATCCCCAGCAGCCTGCTAATGTGATGCTCTACTGTGCTACAGACACGTGGAGATGTAAAGATAACCCAGCTGCTGACACACTGACTTTCAGAAAATGTTTAGCTGTGAAACATGAAATGGTGAAAACAGCCTATCACGGTAAATAAAATCATGCTACATGCATAAAAATGTCTATTTCTGGAAAAAATAGTAGTTCAACTGATTTCAAGAATGTCATAAAAACCTTGACCTGTACAAAGAAGATAGGGATCTGGAAATATTCAAAGAAGGAAGTGTCACTTCACACCGTGCCTGTAATTTGGTGACATCCCTGATAAACACAGTGAGTGGTCACACTTAGTAGACTCTATTCAGGGCAGGCTTCCCAAAGTTCTCCCCACATTCAACTTCCAATGCACTCACATACAATACTTCAGTGAAGGGGCTTTCCTTCATGAATGAGTAGGCTACTCTGTCAGGAAATGTAAAATGCAATTCCAAAAGGAAGAGTATCAAAAAGGAAGCATATTATTGAGCTAATTTAATTACAATTATTAAGCCAAATAAATATAGGTAATTATTACTTTGATCTTATTTTATGCTCTTCAATTTGAACTTCCATTTATGTCTTAAAACAATGGTATTTTAAATCATGTTTAAAATATGCCATCTGATAACATAAAAGGGAAATTAAAAGTTAACTCTTAAAAGCATATTCTGACCTAAACTGAATATTCTAACTTAAAGCACAATCTGGATACAGACAAAGTTTAAAAAAAAAAGAGAAACAAAAACCTGACTTTTTTTTTGGCCTGGGGGGGGGGGGGAGGGTTCCTCTGTAACAGAGCCCTGGCTGTCCTGGACTACCTTAGTAGACCAGGCTGGCCTTGAACTCAGAGATCTGTATGCTTCTACCTCTACCTCTGCCTCTGACTCCCAAGTGCTGGAATTAAAGCGCCACCACACCTGGCTATTATAGATAGTTTCCAACTGCCATGTGGGTGCTAGGATTTGGATCCAGGTACTTTGGAAGAGCAGTCAGTGCTCTTAACTGCTGAGCCATCTCTCCAGCCCCAAAATTATTATCACCAGGAAACTGGAGCTCACTAGCCTAAACAAATATTACCACATAGAAAAGATGGCTCACTGTAGTCTCTAGTGGTTATTATTTTTTTTTTTTTTTTTTTTTTTTTTAGGTTTTTCGAGACAGGGTTTCTCTGTGTAACAGCTCTGGCTGTCTTGGACTCACCTTGTAGACCAGGCTGGCCTAGAACTCACAGTGATCTGCCTGCCTCTGCCTCCCGAGTGCTGGGATTAAAGGCGTGCGCCACCACCGCCCGGCCTCTAGTGGTTATTTTTAATGCAACAATCTTTCAAAATGTTGCTGCAAAAGTTTATTAATTAGTATGTGAAATCACTCAATAAACGCCATGTATTTACCTGTTTGAGTCCTTCATCAGTAAGTTTGTCTTGGTTGCCTACATGAACTTTCTGCAGTAAAGGGCAGTGAGAGGCAACCGCAATAATTGAGGTGTCAGAAAGCTGTTTACACCTGTAGGCTGTATACCTAAGAAGTCCAGGACACTTAAATGCTAGAACACACACTCCAGTATCAGACATACTGCGGCAATCAGAAATGTTGATTTCAATTATATTCTGACTTCTGGATGCAATTTTTTCCAATAATTCATCAGTAACCTATGAGAGAAAAAGATATAACAAATTAAACTTTGCTTAAAGTGGAAAACTACTTAGGATTATTTAATTTCTACCAATAAGTAATAACTGTCTTATAGCATGAAAAACACAATTAAAAGAAAAACTTTCAAAGTGTAACAAGAAGTATGGTAATATATATCCATTTCTTTTCTTTGTTCCCCGTTTCTGGTATAAATTTCCTAAAACCCTTGGAACTTTCTGAGTGTCTGAGTCATTGGTTATTTATAACAAATCCCTTTGACCTTCCCTGAATATAGAGCTGAATGGGAGTGGGGCTCCTTGACAGCTTCAGGATGAAGTCTGGTTGCTATAACAACTAAACAGGTAGGGCTAGAGCCACAGCTCAGTGGAAGAGTGCTCATGTGGAGTGCAAGAGATCCTGGTTCAAACTCCAGTAAGAAAAATAAAAAGAAACCAACACTATCCAGTCAATAGGTGATCAGAGAGAGTAAAACTGCCATCCCTCTAACACTGCCCACCCCCCAACCCCGCCCCAGGAGGGGAAGAAAAAGCTTGCTGGAGATTAGGTTACAAGCACAGAGCAAAAAGTCAATGAATAACCCTGAACTGCTGAAGACTGGAATAGCCATCCCTAGCTTGACTTGTGACTTTTCCATGTGGATGTTTCTAGTTGTATCCTTAGTTATACAGGAAAATATAAGAGAATCTTTTCCTGAGTTCACAGCACAGTTGCAGCTACTTATCAAGCCCAAGATGAAAAGTGGAGCCCCTGAACTTGTAGGTGTTTGATAGAGAATGGCTGGCCCCTAGGATTTGCAAATGACATGTGTGGTGGAAGTGGGGTTTCAGGACCCTCAACCTATTGGGTCCCCACTAACTCCGGAGCACAGTTTCTGATAGACAACTAGTTGTTAGTGTGGAATAAGCTCCATGTATTTAGGACTAGAAGTAGTATCACAAAACAAGGAGAATATACATGGTACTTTTCATTAAACCTTCAAGCTCATCAAAAACTACAAAAAAAATCTACACTGAGATTTTAAATGTTTTACAAGTAACAAATATTACATAAAAATCAGAACGAAACATGAATTGTTTTTGGTTTGGTGTGTTATGGTTTGGTTTGTTGGTGCTAATAACCAACCATAGGGCCTTGCATATAGCAGGCAAGCATGCTAGCACACAGTCATGCCCCGCCCGTGAACTGAACTGGATACAGAAGTTAGCACACGTCTATGCAGCAAGCTTCACTGCTACCGGAATACTTCCTCTCAGTATTCATAGCTGAGAAGAGGCATTGCTGTGGAGAACATGGCAGAAACTACAGAAATGTCTTTGTCAGAAAACTTTACTCACAAGATTCAACGCCAAGTACAAGTAAACTTACTGGCAAAAATCTCACACAGCCACCTGAATTAAAAATAGTAATAAAATACCAGCCATGCATGTTCCCTGCTCAAACACTACATTTCAAAAGATAAATCAGAGTTAGTGTCCTTGTGACAAAAACAAGGGAAAGAAACTGCAGATACTCCTTAAAATGCAAAAGGGGAAATTAAGTGTTGAGTGCATGGGAGGAGTGAGCTAGGCAGGCTTTTGTTTCCTCCTCTCCAGGCCTCCAGAGGAGGAGAGCTACTCAGTGTGAGCTGACATGAAACAGCTGTGTCAGCAGGAGGCAGAGGGCCTCTTTCCACCTGCCTTACCTCCATTTACTCCATACGTGATGTACACACAGTTCAGGAACCCAAACAAGTAACTAACCAGCTCTGTGGATGTTTTAGTCTCTTACCAACGAGGAGGCAATAAAGAAAGGCTTATGCATGAATGTTTTGGAAGTTGCTTAGTCTGTTTAAAAAGTGAGGGTCACATACAAACTTATCAGTGGTGTTTCAGAACTTGGTTGGAGTAACTCACAAAAGCCTACTATGTGCACATCTTTGTACTCAGCCCTTGATAATAATACAGGAGCAGCCTGAAATAAGCCAGGGTGGGGTTCTTCATACCCCAATAATCAGCAGATGTTCCATATATGCTTCCTTTTTAAGAAGAGCCTGTCATCAAGTACTGCCCAAAGCACCAGTGGTAACAAACCATGAGGGATTTGGAGCAGTTTAGGATCACAAAGTGATCCTAGTTTTACTGGGTGTTTTCTTGTATCTCTAATAACAAACACCAGCTCCTATTTAGAGAATGAGCTCAGAAACTTTAGTAAACTGTCTGCAGTCAGCATTGTAGATTCTATCTTTTCTCCTAATCTATGCCACCACGTAAGTATACTGAGCAACTGAACAATTGGGAAACTGGAAAACTGCCACAAAAAATTGTATTTCAAAAGGAGTTATATGAGCCCATGAAACAGGAAACAGCAGCATCTCCTATTAGAGCTGCAGAGAGCTAGATGAATCCTCACGACTAACGCCTGCGGAACAGCACACAGCTAGCACACATGTGTGCTAGCATCCTCTACTCTTAAGCCATCAGGATATAACTTCCCCAGATGAAAAGACTCATGGTTTGAAATGATCATAAAGCCAGACACAAAAACAGCTGAGACAGAGAAAAGTAAAGATTCACTATTACCCATCTCCATTAGAAACTATCTTTTCCACTGTGGAGCCTAGCTCTCACCTGAACTCATATACACACCAAATATGTGGATGTTTGTGTGCTTCTGTGCACGTGTGTGTACAAGCTTGCGTGCCATGCATGTGTAGAGGGGGCATTAGATTTTTCAGAAAATTACTTTTAAAAAAGCATAAAAATTTTTTTAAAAGCATAAAATTGTAGATTACAGTCATTTTAAAAGAGAATCAAGATGTTCTTCAGGGCTGGAGAGATGGCTCAGAGCACTGGCTGTTCTTCCAAAGGTCCTGAGTTCAATTCCCAGAAACCATATGGTGGCTCACAACCATCTACATTGAGATCTGGTGCCCGGGCATATATGTAGACCAAATACTGTATACATAATAAATAAATGTTTAAAAAAATTGTTCTTCAACCGAGTGGATCAAATGAGGATTTTAATAGAATTCAACTCCATACCTGCTGACGACTACTAAGGTCCAGCTGCTTCCAGAACTGGAAATCTAAACAAAGGTCACGCCAGTACTTGCAAACCAATGATGCAGAAAGGCAACGTTCATCCAGGGACAAATTGGAAAATATCTGTGAATTACAAAAGGAACCATGCATTTGCTAAATGTTTTATAAGACATAGCAATATGATAAACTTAACAGCATACAGCAAAAATTATATTGACTATAAGTGGAAACCACCAAAAGTCCCAGTCAGAGACTGTCCTACAGAGCAGAAGTCTGGTGACATAGGTGAAGAACAGGACTGGAACTATCTTTTAGGTAAAGAAAAGTAAGGGAAGAAAACAGGATGATACTAATATGTGTATCTTTCTGTTTCCTTATATTAAAAAAAAATAAGGACAAGCCAGAAACAAAGGAAAAAATGCTTACACTTATGGAACAGGAAAAAAGACTAGAGAGGAAAGAGATGTAGGAGAGCCCGAGTTGTCTCCTGGACTTGGGAGCATGCCAACTCTGAGGCAGAAGTTAACATTAAAACATGTGCTGTACCCCATGAGGCCTATCCCTAAAAACTCAGAGACACATCTAATGCTGAACATCCCACAAAACACCTGCTTGACATTCCAAAAGTTCAACATCATGAAAAACAAGAAATATGTAACAGATTTAGTCCAGAAAAGATGAAGCAGAAACAACTGTGCAATTCCAAGACCATTAGTAAAGAAAGTAACCAAGTCAAAATAAGAGATTAATTTGTAATTACTAGTAATATACCAAGGCTGGTGCCATAGTCTTGACAAATGTACTTCAGGAATGTAAATGAATAAAGTTAAGGGAGACAAACTGTGTGCAGAGTAGAGGGGAACCACTGTGCTATCTTTGTACTTTTTCTATAAATCTAAAATCATTCTATATCAGTACAAACTAAACATCTTAAATACTCCAATAAAAATGAAACTATTCCAAAGTGAAAACCTATTTTAAACAAACTTAAAGTTCTATCATGAAAGAAACTGTTGAGACAGGATTAGGATCCCGGCAAATCCCTGAAGATACGGAGTCTTATCAACAAACAATGATGTATAGGTACGAAGAGACACTGAACCGAATCAACCAGGAGAAACACTTCTGAGACAATCAGATAAAACTGGACACCAAATAGACGTTGCATGATACAAAGGAAATTAGCTTTTACTTTTTATATTGATATTTTATTATCTTTATATTTATTCTAGTGATTATGGGAAATTATATCTAAAATATGCATTTATAATCTTCATTGGAATTTTTTTAATGTTGAAAGGCTAAAACAAGAAAAGCAGAATATCGTTGAACCATGGTGAACAATATTTAAAGGATTTGTTTTACTATTTTCTAGTTTGGCTCATACATAAAAATTTCCACAAAAGTAATTAAAAGTTTTAGAGAGAATAGAGTTTTAACACAATTCCTTATCTTTAGGCTTGAATCACAGCTTTACCAAAATGCATAACCTCTTTGTACCCCAATTTCCTTATTCCTAAAATGGGAATTAAATAACATTTATCTAATATGGTAATTATGAGACTTTAAAAGCACAGGTACAGTTTCTACAATGTTATCTGAAACAGAGTAAGAAGTATATAAATCATTTCTGTCATAGCTCTGTCTTAAAATAACTTACCTCTATACAACCGAGAGTTGTAGGTCTCCAAGCTAGACTACTATGTTTAAACCTTGAGCCTGGGGGAAATCACAAACATTAAGTGTTCCACAAAGGGTGTAATGGGAAGCACATAGGAAACACTAAAGAATGTGGCTCCAATACAAATAACGATGGAGTAAGTCCTTTACAGGCTCTTTCCTGCACTGCTTACAAGTAAAACCTACTGACAAACTATGAATTCCTTCTAATCTGCTTTAGCTGTACAGCATAATGTTTTCAGTATTGGGTTTCACTTCCTTCAGTTTACAATATTTCCAGTATTCCTGTGATGTCTTCCTTGACTGACAGTTACTCAGAAGCACAGGGTCGTTGGCAAGATCTACCTACAGCACAGTAAGTACAAGTGCCTCCAAACTCAACAAATTAACAATGGGTAGGATGCAGAGGGAAGAAAAAGTATGAAGAATGACCACAGACTGGAATGAGTTTTCTGCTTGTCCTGTTGGTACCTGCCTGCACCTTTCATCCTTTGCTTGGAATAAAAGTGGCACCTGTGTAGACCTGTGCGCAGACACACAAACGCTGGAAAGACCATCGTCGTAGTCTTTACAGCCAGAGAACCAAGAGAATGTGCCTCTGCCAGGAAGGAGAGTTCGCTTCCCCTCTCCTCTCCTCCATTCCTACTGCTCAGTCCCTACTGCTGTCTGTGTGGCAGGACTGCAACATGACAGCTACGGAGGATCTTAAAACTCCAAAAGCAACATGCTTCTAGCCAAAGATTCAGAGAGGAGAACTTTGTGACCCACAACGTTTGAGTCCTGTGGCATCATTATTTAAAATGAAATCCATCCTGAATGCAATCCCGGTCACACAAAACTACACAGCAGCCCAGATCTACATCTCTGGCAGAAATTCCACCTTTTAAATCACAAAAGAAAAGAAAGTCTTATTGGCACATGGCCTTGTATACATATTTTTTTTTCTTTTTGCAAGGCTGTGTACCAATGAAAATTTATAAAACCTGGCAGCATATTTGCCTTGCCCCAGGCTAAGTTCATGAAACCCACTTTATAACACACGTACACTGAAAGCTATAAATTCCTTCTAATCTGCTTTAGCTGTATCCCATAATGTTTTCTCTATTGGTTTTCATTCCCTTCAGTTCACAAAATTTCCAGTATTCCTCTGACCTTTTCCCTGCTGGATGGTTATTCAGAAGCATGAGACTGTTAGCAAAAATGATAGAAAAGTTCAATCCAAAAGTCTATTCCCTCACAAAAACTGACAAGACTGTCAACATAAATTCTATTAAAATTCTATAAACTAGTAGTAAATGGCTCATATTAACCAAGGGAAAAAAAAGGCAGCCAAGTTTCAGCATTAAGGCAATCTCTGTCATATGACTACTGAACGACTAGCCGAAGCAGAGGCCTCAGGGCTTCACACAACATGGTTTGTAATTTTTGTAATTGCCAATATCAAAATTGGTAAGCACAAGCAGCAACAATATATCCTGAAGAGGGAAACTAATTCCCAGAACTGCCATACCAGAATACTCATGCTGCCTAGTTAACATACAACACACAATCAAATACATGCTATTTGATAAAATGTGTATGTATAAATGAGAGACAGAGCAAGAAGGCCCATTAACAAGGAAAACATTTGAAACTGCCCATGAAGAAGCCTAAGATACTGGACTTCCTGGGCAAACACAATAAGCCAACAGGTAAGGTAAATCCAAAAAGCTGGAGGAAACCATGATCGGAACTACAGGAAAGCCTGTGATGGGCCTCAGCGGCAGAACACTGGTACATGTGAGGCCTGGTGTTCAAGCCTCAGCCCAGCAAGAACAGAAATGAAAGATCTAAAGTTAACAAAACCAAACAGGGATGTCAAGTGGAGGATAATACTAGCAAGTAGAAATTACAGAAACAGAAGGAAATTCTGGGGATGAATTATACCGCAACTGAAATGAAAATGTCATTATGCATGTGGACAGATGAAAGCAGGACAGAGCTACAGACAAAGGAGCCTCTGCACTGTCACTTCTTCACTGAGACTTAACTCAAAATTCACTCAGGATGAACTCAAAATTACAAATAAAACTACCTCCAAAGTAGCCAGAGATAGAAATTAACCATTTCAAGCCTACCGCTTGCTTTGTAGGTTCTGCAACAACTGTTACCTATTGATAACATAGGACTTTATAGTTATAATAACTAAAGGCCTCCGAGACACTGGGTTGGAAAGTGAATTAACACATTCTATTAACTTTGGAATAACAGAACACTTTCTAACTCATTTTAACAAAGAAAAACAATTTTTTCAGGAAAAATTAGACTAAAGTCTATCATGAATGTAGGTGAAAAAAATCTTTTTAAAAATTAAACTAGAGGAATAGAGAGGTGGGTTCAACAATTGAGAGCTGTTGCTCTTCCAGTGGACCCAGGTTCAATTCCCAACATCTACACAGCAGCTCAAAACCATCGACATATAACTCCATTCTCAGGGCCTTAGAGAGCTCCAACACGCATGTGGTGTAGATAGCTAAAATAAATCAATAAAAACTAAATCCAGCACCATAGTAAAAAGATCATATGGACCATGGGCATATGAGGTTTATTCCAAGAAAGTAAGGATGGAAGAACATGTGAAAAAAAAACATATAAACAGCAGACCAATAAGATCCAAGTTAAAAAAGAAAAAGTTGACTGGACTGATGCAAGAAATGACATTTACTCAAATAACACCATTTCTTGATTAAAACATTCTACAATATAGAAATAAAAGAGTACTTTCTCAACTTGAAAAATGAGTTTTACATCCCTCCACTCCACCTATAAACTGTCGTACATTTGAATAAGGAGATTTTTTTTTTCCCAGAGATCAGGAACAAGACAAGGATGCGTATTATCACCACTTTTATGTAACATCCTGATGGAGCTTCTGGTCAGGCCAAAACAGGCAAGGAAAAGAAGTAAAACTATCTGTTCTGGAAGGGGATAAAATGTTCAGGGGCTGGAGAGGTGAACAAGAGATGGAAGAGCACTTGCTTCTCTCCCAGAGGACCAGGGGTTAGGGCCCACTTTCAAAGGATCCAACACCCTTTTGTGACCTGCACAGGCACGTGGTGCACACACAGACACATAAATAAAATGGAATGCTTTTAAAAAATTCTCTAATCACAGATGCCACAATGTTATATACAATAAGTCATAAAAAGTTAAACAAAAATAAATTTTGGGATAATAAGCAAACACTTCTAATAGTAAGTATTCTAAAGATAAAATTAAACAATTTGTATTTATAGTAGCGTTTTTAAAAGTAAGCTTTTATAACTTCTCTTTCACTGTTGAGATTTCCCACCAGTTCAGCCACTGTGCCAAATATTCCCCTCTAGTTATTTGAACATTTCCTTTTATTCTATTACATCATGCTATTTTATTCATTCCTTACAATAGTCCTTTTGAATTCTTTGCAGAGTCTATTTGGAGCCACTGAGAGTCAGTTTCTCCTAAGTGCTCTCTTTCTCAGTATGACTCACATTCTTTATGCTCTCTACAGCTCTCAAAATTGTTTGAAACTATTTCAAGTAACAGGGTACCAATTACAGAATCGGACATTTTTGGCCTTTTTTTTTTTTCACTAGCCTGTTCCTTCTGTAATCTCTGTTCACCACAGTGCAAGTATCTGTGCCATTCACGTCCTCGTGTCCTTTAGCTTAGCTTCCTGGGAAATAGCTGTCTGAATAGCTGTTTCAGTGTCTTGGAAAGTTTGTCCAAAATTTTCTACCCTGCTCCTCAATCTGAGTATGGGCTAGAAAGGCGATATTCAAGGCTGAGCCAATGTTGTCTTTTGTTTTGTACTTGAGATAGGGTCTTGATCATGTTGGCTTCCAGTCTGTGATCGCCTGGCCTCTGTACCCAAGTGCTAGAGCTACTGGGATAATTGGCTAAGCCAATTACTCAGTCCACTGGACCATTCCCGCCTGCCAGCCCCTCAAACACATATAGTTTTACAATAATCCATGATGTGTGGAAAGATTATCCCTGACTGCTGCTCCCACTTCCAGGGTCTACTTGCTCCATTTCTGGCTCCTTTCCCCTCCTCCAAGTGGCATCTTGGAGTTAGCATCTTCAAGACAGCATTATGTGTTTCCCTTTTTGCTTTTTTCCTACCAAGTCCCCTGCTCTTAGTTGGCAAATGGCTTTTACTTGTTGTCCCAAACTGAGTTAGACCTCTGGGTAGGTCACACCAAGAGCACCATCCTAGATGCTACAAAATTCCACTATTCACACATGACTTTCTAAACAGTTTCCTAAGAATAAATTCACCCCAGTATTTGCCTTTTGTTTATTTCTAGAGCACAAACACAAATAGCTGCGACAGTTTTGTTCTTCTTTGGAAAGGGTTCACTAGACGTGTCATGCAGTCATACATAATCCCTCTCATATCTCAAAATTTTGTGGATAGTTTTACGCTCATCCTCTTCATTTTATGGATGAGAAAATAAAGATTTGAGGAGACTAAGTCATTTGTGTAACTTTTTAAATGGCTGTATTTTTTTTATATTTCATGTGCGTGTGTGCATGTGCGTGTGTGTGAAGGTCAGAGGACAACTTTCAGGAGACCCTTCTCTCCTTCCACTACGTTAGTCCCAAAAACTGAACTCAGGTCATCAGGCTCAGCGGTAAGTGCCTTCAGCAGCTGAGTCATCTCTGTGGCCCAACTCTACGCTCACGGTACCAAGCAGCACCTAGGTGAACAGCTGACCTGCTCTTCTCCAGTTTCTCTCCAGTAAAAGTGAATGGCACATTTTCCACATGCCGCTGACTTGATCCACATGGATCTAGGTTGGTTTTGCTTATCAATGTGAAAAGGAATTTAACAGGCAGATGATACGCAACATGAAGAATACTGAGGAAGATTGAGCAACTTCTTTAGAATCTATTATGCTAACCTGAAGTGTTTCTTAGTCATACTTTCTCTTCCATCTTTTATACAACCTGAAACTCAAAGGCTCAACAAAGACCACTCTGACAGCTTTCACTACAAAACACAACTGACAGAATTCCTAAGTAAATAAACCACACTTTTTGGTACCCTAATTAAGACCACTTAGCACTCTTCAGAAAGGAAATATGGCAAACCTGCCTTCCTAAAACCTTCCAGGCTTTCCACCAGAGAGCAACAGTCTGTCATGATACTGTTTTTTTCAATAAAGCAGTCCATTTGTAATAAATCTACCGAGCTAAAGATTTCCTATCTACTGACATATCAGGTGAAAAGACTGCACAGAAGGTTTTCTAATGGTGATGACACCCAAGTTCTCCCACTTACTCCATCTTGGAAGGAAAGAGGCTTGCTAACCAAGAACAAGACAACACAATCTAAACATAAAGCACATAGCATCTCTTGTATTGAATGTATATCTCAAGGTAGCCATTCATGCAAATACAAAATATTCAAGGAAAACTGTTCCACAATGGTTCCATCACATAAAAATCTAGTGATTTCAGTATATAAAATTGCTTAAAGTTGTAAAGGCAACAAGTAGCAAATTTGAGGCTAGTTTTTTTTTTTTTTTGACTCAAAAACAATCCAGTAACCAAAGACCTAACATAAGAGGTTTAAGTACTTAAGAATAATGCTATTCCCAGAGCTGGCCTTTGAAAAGCCATTCTCTGCTTCTCAAATTTCTTATAAGGATCACACTATAGCCCCACATCAGTTACTAATCAGCCATGATTCAATGGTTTACAAGTTGACTGGAGTAAGCAAACAACTTCCCCCATTCAGGAACACCTTTCACAAACTCTCAGAGAGAGTATTTGAGTCCTCATAATGGTATATTCAAAAGATGTCTACAGCTGAAAACACAGCTGGGATCCAGCCTGGGATCTGCCATTCACTAAAATGTCTTGGTGCGACACATTTCTCCAAGGGGTGGAAATGACTAAAAGATCTCACAACTACTTTCTGTTCTTAAGGTACATAATTTCAATTTCCAGAAATGCTTACTTACTATTTCAAGAAAGATGTTGTTCCATTTCTAGAAGAGCACTATTACCAAAGGCTTCTAAACTGCCAAGAATACACTCTTCAAGCTGAAATTCCACTTCCATGATACATATCCATGAAATTATTGCCACATGTGCGTAAACATCTGTATACACTGGTCTAGTAGCAAAAATAAAACAAAGCAACTCTTTTTTTTTTTTTTTTTTTTAATAATTTATTTTTTATTTCTTCAAGTTACATCTCAATCACAATCCCCTCCCTACTCCCCCCTCCAGTCCCACCCTTCCACCCTCCTCCCCCCTCAACCCCCCATCCTCTTCCCTTCTTTTTTTTCAGTTTAAGGTATTTCTTTTTTCCCCACAACAGCTCTCCCTTTCAGTACAAAAAATGGTTCTTTTTCTTATAACTATAAATACAATACAAAACAACAGAAATAAATAGGCCACAATTATAAGTTATATGGCTTAGCATACATTCCCAATGTCCAGTCCATATGTATTTGGCACCTTACTTTAACATTCTACTATCTAACCATCTCCATGAGTTTAAAGTTCTATATCTAACTCAGCTTTCATATTAACTTGCCTCATAATTTTAAAAATATCTTCATGCTGTTCCTTTAAAGGTGACTCAATTTTAGTTATTGAGGGAATCGTGGTATATGATAAGGTGTGTAGGTCCTGAAATGCCTGTCAAGTACCCACTTCTTTTTTTTTTTTTTTTTTTTTATAAATACTTTATTTTTTTTTCTTCAAGTTACATCTCAGTAACAAACCCCTCCCTATTCCCCCTTCCTAACCCGCCCTTCCACCCTCTTCCCTCCAGAGGTTTCCCCTTTCAGTCCAACAGCTGGTTCCTTCTCTTATAACAGTAAGTATTATACAGAACAATAGATATAAATATGCCACATTTATGAGATTAAATTGGCCCAGTATACCTTCCCAATGTTCAGTTTATACCTATTTGGCCCCTGACTTTAACATTCTACTATCTACCCAACTCCATGAGTTTAAAGGTCTATATGTGACTCAACATTCATACTATCTTGTAACACACTTTTAAGAGTATCTTCTTAGATCTATAACACCCTCTTGATTCCTAAACAGTTCAAAATTTAACTATAAGATTCTATCTGTCTATTCTTCAACCACCTCAGAGACCTGAGAGGGATAAATATATTTGCTTATATAGGAAGTGCAGAGCCTGCAGCTTCCAAAACTAAGAAAGAACATACCAGTAGCTGCCTGGACAGTTCCCATTTTCTCTCCATACATTCCAGCATCAATCTTCAGCCTTTGGGTCCTGTTTCTCTGACAGACATTTGTTGTAGAGCAGGGATTATGAAGGACTTACCTACCCTGTCTTGGCAGAGTTAGGCTGTCGACTTCCCTGCTACCAAGTTTTGTCCTTTTTGGACAGCAGTCTGTCTGCAGTTGGTGCAAGGGGTTTTTTCATGCCAAGAGAAAGGCTTGCCATTAATTCAACCATCTTACAGTGGAGGTTCTTCAATGCTTATCTTCTACTTGGAGTAGAATAGGGGGTGCTGTCAGGCGCTGATATGTCACAAAGCAACTCTTAATAGCAGACAATATAATACTACAGAATCCTAAGCAGTATTTATAAATGGAGGAAACCATATGCAACAGAAAGGAAAAAAAAAAAGACTTCCAAAGCACATTACACAAAAATTCAGCACATGGACATTTTGGTGCCAAGGTGTCAGGGAGGGGTCAGAATACACAGTCTTTTCTGCAATGATGGAGATGTCCCACACAGCACAGTCCAGCAGGGTGGGCACTAAGGACATGTGACTATGGATTTCTGAAATCTGGCTCTTATAACTGAAAAACTGAATTTTAAGTTTTACTTAACCATTGAATATGTAAATGTATGTAGCTAGTGGCTAACATATTGAATGGTGCAGATCTAGAAAAATAATTTCAATTGTTAACAATGGTTATTCTACCTCTGGGAGACAAAATGAAATGGCAGGACAGGACTGAAATAAAGTCTTTGTTGGGCAATGTGGGAGCCCTTCAAAAAAAAGCGCATTTAGCTCCATATTAACTAAAGAAGAGAAATAGCCTCATTTATATGGAGCCAAAATCACCCTTGAGGCAGCATACTGTCTTTGCACCACTTGGAAGAAACTGGGTAAGTATGGTGGCTTTTCCTTTAAAAACTTTCTTTAAATCATACTTCCTTTCCAAACTCTTCCCTTAGCCTCCATCTCTCTTTAACAAGAGGAAGAAACAGCAACAGTACAACTACTCACCCACCATCTGGGAGGTCATACTAGGAATATTTTAAGTGCCTCTCTATAAAACAACCTTTCTAATAATGGGAGGAGAAAGCTATCATAGCTTCCTAAGTTTCTTCCCCAAACCAAGCACCCAACATCCTTACCACAGTCAGAACGCTTTCATCTCCCTATAGCTCTAACATGACTTAGACTTCATGTCAAACGGAACCTTTTCTTAGCACCACACACTCACCCAGAAGCTCAATCTGATGTCTTGCTCATCCATTAATTCAGAACTACTACAGCACTTAGGGGAGGACCCAGAGCAATGAGCAAGATACGTGTATTCACAAAGCCACTGTTTCAGAAGTTCTGTTTGGGTTGGCAGATAGTGAAAATTCCTCCAGTTCATCCTAGCCCAACTCACTTCATATGGAACACCACTAGGACCTGAGACTCAGACTGAGAATCTTTATTCAAGCTTTTAGTACAAAGAACAGGAATCTATACGCCATGCCCAAATACTCCAACAAAACAAGCAAGTCCTAAACATCTCTTGGACCAAGTTTTCAACAATTCTTGGCACACACACACATACACACACAAAGAATAAAGAAGAACACAGCAGATAAATTTCCCTTTATTGTGACATAATGTCCCTTCTCATTTAAAAGTGAAAATGTCAACTAGCATGATGGTGTGCACTTGCAGTACCAGCACTCAAGATGCTGAAACAAGAGGAACAAGAGTTTGGAGGCCAGCATGAGCTATGCAGTGAGACCCTGTTACAATAAACCAAAGAAGATAATCAATGATGTCCTTTTGTTCATGATATATGGACTTAGTTAAAAAGAGCAAAGTACCCAGTTCGTCTCAGTTTGTTTCTACACTGTGGTTTAATCAAATAAGACAACAATGAAACTTCTATACCAAAAGTTTGTTGATATTTTATTTATCTATGTCATCCAGAGATGCAAAGGACTTGAGAAAGGTCTGTGCCCTAAAATGCATCCCCTGAATGCACAGAGTACTCCTCCAACAAATACACCTGCATAGTAATTAAATCATTACAGTTTGACACAGAGAAGTGAAAAACTTGCCCACTCTTTTGCTGTGTTGTTCACAAGAACATTAATGTCACAGTGAAGCAGAACCAACACAGAAGCATAAATATAAAAGTCTAATCAAATAAGGTCCACTGATGTGACAGTAACAATTGTAATTCATGACAGTTACTTCAGTAACAATAAAAGTAGCCAAATTCTCCTCAAGGTTATTTCTGGCTAGTCTTATTTAAATATCATCCACACTGAAAAACCAAGTTCATATTTACTACCGCCAGAAAGAGGTGTGCTAACAAAGACAGAAAACAAGGGGGAAAGAAGTTTAAAACTTAGTACAATTCTATCACAAACTTTGTCCTTAGCACTGACAGAGCTAAACGTTTTACTTGGTAATTTAAAGTGACACAGAGCTCCCAGAAGGCACTTCAACCCTTCACTCACCCAACCAACCCTCAAGAAAGGACTTCTGGCTTGTTGGTAACCCAGGTTGGTATATAAAGGTAAAGATGCAGGAAGGAGAAACAGCATAAACAACAAGTACTTGGGCTTGTTTGGTTGTTTCAAGTCAAACCAGCCAAAATACCCAATTCTGCCCTTTAGTTTCTGGGTGTGACCTTGAACAAATCAACTACTCCAAGCCCATCTAAACTATTAGCTTCACAAGAGGAAAAACAAAACAAAACAAAACTCCTCTTCCAGGCTCACCAATGTTAAGCCATCTGTCCCAAAACACTGAAATGTCAATTCCTTTTTGCATACAGTATGTATTTCATAGGACATACCCCACAGCATCAACGGGAGAAATCCACGAGGTTTGTATATATAAAGCTCGGACAAAATGTTTAGTAGACATTATTGCCACCAACTAGCAGCTATCAAACTTGAAAACTTGCAAACACCAGTACGTAAAGTCGTTACCTACTACTTACAAATTGCTCAAGAATGCATGTGAATTCCACAGAATCCTAGTAGTTCCTATGCCGGGGGTGGCTAATGCAATCAATATATGAACCCCAGGTTGTGGACAACAGACATAAGCTACCACAAGGCAATCAGCAGACTCCAAGTTTTTCTACTTCAAAACCAGGCTGAAAGCTCAGGCCCCACTGGCTTCCCAATCTCCCCTTCCGGCGTCCCCCGGCTGTCAGGGAACCCCCTCCTCCCTACACAGGGGGAGGAGAGAGAGAAAGCTTCGGAGAGAGGCGGGGGGCCGGGTAGGGGGAAAGCGAGCATCCTCGCGCCTCTCGCCCAGACCCACCTTAAGCAGGATGGACGGCGGCAGTTGGTTGATGTCTGGAATTTCGGGGGGTGGCTCCCTGTGACAGTCGCAGGGCTTTTCGGGGGGCTCCTGACAGTCCGCGTCGCCGCCCTCCGGCTGCTGCTGGGCGGACGAGGGGGCGGTGCCCCCAGCTCGGACAGCGTCCCCGGAGGCCTCGATGGGGGCACACTCGGAGGCGGGAGAGGCGGGCGCGGGGCAGAGCGGCGGCGGGGGCTGCTCCGGGGCCTGGCAGCAGCCGGCGTCGGGCGGCCGCGGCGGCGAGGCACCTCCCCCCGCAGGCCCTCCCCCGCCGCCGCCGCCGCCCCCGCCGCAGCCCCCGCCGCCGCAGCGGGGCTGCTTGCAGGGGGTGCAGGCGGGGACCCCGGCCCCCTTCCGCTTGCAAACCATCTCGAGGACCGTGCAGGGCTCGGCCGGCGGCGGCGCCCGGAAGAGCTGCACGGCGGCCGGCGGGCCCAGGAAGCGCACGGGCCCCACGCTGGCCAGGAAGAGGCTCCGGCCCTGCTGCTCCCAGGCGGCGGCGGCGGCGGCGGCCAGCCCCAGCTCCTTGCAGCAGGACGCGGGCGACGAGGCCGAGGCGGCGGCGGCCGAGGACAGCAGGAAGCGGCGGGCAGCGGCGGCACAGTCCTCGGCGGCCAGGGCCGCGTAGCGCCGCGCCAGGTGCTGCGAGGAGGCGGCGGCGGCGGCGGCGGCGTAGGCCCCGTCCCGCGGCGGCGGCGACAGCGGCGGCAGCGGCGGCTCCTCCTCTAGGCCGGCGGGGGCGGGCGCGCCGGGGCTGTGCACGATGAAGCAGAGCATGCAGGGCCCACGGAAGAAGCAGTCCCGGCTCCGGGGCGCCACAGGCTGCGGGGACGTCTTGGCCGGAGCGCGGCGGGGCAGTCTGAGGAGGAGAGGGCGCCGGCGGCGACACCAGCTGCAGCAGCGAGGCCTCCTCTGGCTCGGACGGTTACGCGGCTCCTTCGAGAGGAGGTGGCCCATATAGAAGAACCCGAGGAGGGCGATCGGGACGGGGCGGGAGGGAGGCCCGAGGGTCGGCTCCGGCGGCGGAGCAGGCCGCCGGCCGGGTCGCCCGCGCCGCGCACCCGGCACACGCGACGGCGGCGGTGGGCGTCAGCTGCGGGCCGCCCGGGTGCCGGACGCGGGCGACATGCTCTGCCCCGGGAGCCGGGAGAACGACGGGCGCGAGCTCTGGGGACGCGAGCCCGGAGGGAGCGAGTCTGCCGGCTGGGTCAGCCGGTTCGGTCAGTCAGCGCCGCGGCGGGGACGACGCCGGCCCGGCTCGGACCATTTTAACTGCGGCTTGGCCGGCGGCGCGCATTTGCGCGCCCGCGACACGACTCGCCGCCGCGGGGGCGCGCCGCGCGCTCCGAGAGGGGGCGGAGCCGGGGCGGGCGCGCGCCGGGAAGAAGAGCGGGCCCACGGGGCCGCGCGCTGACGGGGCCGCGCGCCCCTTCTGCGTCCAAGTTGGCGGGAGGCCTCGGAGCGCACGCCCCTCTCCGGAGGCCGGCGGAGACGCTTCCGAGCCCGCGGTGCGACATCCGTTTCCACAGCCGCGCTGACCTCTGGAGGTGTAAGTTCAAGAGTTGCCATTGGCCAGGGGCGACTTGGCTCTTCCCGCTCTCTTCCCACCCCACCTTCAGCCCTAACTCGGAAACCCAGGTCCCTTGGAAGCCCCGGAGCCAGTTCTGCCTGAAAGGCTGAGGGGAGCCCGGAGGGAGTGACAGATGCATCGCCCTTGAGTGTTGGGCGACAACACTGATTCTACTCATTTGTCTAGGGACCTGTTGCATACTGCTGCTTTCGCACACAGTTGCGAGATGAAAGCAAGTATCAAATTACCTATACACACTGGAAGGTAGTTTCTCCAACACAAGGAGTAATCCAACATTCCAGGCTTCAAGCTCAATGTTAATGTTGCTGACACCCTGGAAATTCACTCTGTCCACTCTGTGAAGGCTCATGCAGTCCCCATATGACAGACTTTGGTGGCCAAGGTGAGAAAGTAAGCTTGCAAGTTGATCCTCTAGGTGTCTTAAATTACACTGGTGTGACAGGTTTGCTGGTGTGGAGAGGTTAGCTTACACAAGGGGGAAGGTATGGAGAGGTTGTCTTAGTCTCTTTTCTGCTGCTACGACAATACTACAGACTGATGAAATTATAAACGACAGTTTATCTGGCTCCTCTTTCTGGAGGCTTTGGAAAGGGAAATAACATGCAGTGTCAGCTAAGTGGCAGGGCAAGAGAGCACTAGAGACAGTCTCTTTTTTTGGTCAAGAACCCACTCTTTTAGCCATCCATTCGGGAGAGCAGAACTCCAATGTCCTCGTCACCTCTTAAAGGACCCACCTTGTAGTAATATAGCAGACATGCAGTAACAAATTTCAACATGAGTTTTGGAGGGAAATTTCGAAACATAGTACTGATCCTACAGCAATAGATCAGTGGAAGTGGAGAGGGAAAGAGGACTTTAGGAGGAGTGTCTTCGTGGTGACTAGAGGAAAGGAAAGAAAAGTTGGAGAGAAGTAGGATGCATTTGTTTATGTCAGTTTCCACTCTCCATTCAATGAAGCCCAACTACCTGCTGAGGAAAAGTAGTGGGTGTCTTTAAAGGCTACCAAGGAGAAGGTTGAGGATACCGTCTGATTTTGCTAATAATGGTCTCTTTTTCAGAAACTGCCCTTTTAAGTCTTCATAGTCAAAAAATCCACTTCCAGGGCTAGATCTTGAAATGAAATTTCACGAAACAGATGTAACAGATAATTTTTATTTAAAACACATATTTATTAATACTTAACAAACACCTATAAACACTTAATATCTAACTAACCCTATCTTAATTTATTTTAAAGTATATTAGTATTCTTAGTATAGGTCTATGTAGGAAAACTTGATTTTAGCAGTTTGGCAGTCACAGTAGGCAGTTCCTTTCAAGCTTAGCATCCATTGGGCCTAACTTTGCCAGTTCCTATGGTCATTTTATTTCAATCACTAGATTGTGGCTGTCTTATAAGGTCAGCCTGTTTTAACCATTAAACTTGAGCTCACCTTCCTCCATCAACTGAGACTCATTTCTATAGTCTTTTCAGCCCGTGTATGCTTCATGGCCTAATGTTCCTCTATGGGGCCTCCAAACTTCACCTGCCTCGATCAATCTCCTGGCACTCTCAGGACCCTAAAGGGACGGCTTTAGTGTCCAGTTTTTAAGAACTCTCTCTCTCAGCAGGATCTATGCCATGCTTTTTCTGCCAGCCTTCTTAGGTCATGGGATGTGCCTCAGGCTATTGCAGCCTAAATGCTGATGATTGGCATACCTTGCTGTACACTTCTCCAGCATGTGTTGTCTTTTCAATCAGGGAGGGCAAGAGGAAGAGAAAGCCCTGTGGAGCTCTCTGTTTTATATGTAGCATCATCTCACAATCCTTGATGGTCTCGAGGGCCCACAAGATCTCTCCAGTGGTCTCCGTGGCTTCTCGAGGCAACCAACATCATCTGCATCATGTGTGGTTTTTTTAGCTATGCCCTTTCAACAAGGCACTTCGTGTTTTTCACAGAACTGTGGCCTCAACTGGGCTCTGCCCATTTTGGCCCCCAAGTCCAAGCGACGCCAAGCTCCTTCTTATGTGCTGCCAGATGCCAGACTGAACTGCATACTACTTCACTAAAGAGGACTAACTCCCACCACACAGAGACAAAGATTTGTCAAAGAGATTCACATACCTGTGCACTCAAATCTGTGACATGAACTCCTTTGTCCTACAGAAACTACCCACATGGCCATTGTCCTCTGCATGTAAGTGGGGAGGGCGTCTCCCAGGGTACCAGAGCTGAAAGGCAGAGTCAAGGCCTTATAGATCCTTTGCCATCTCTGCTTGGATATTTTTTGAGTAAAAGAAGTTAAAATGTGCAGAAAGTATGGCCATGTCGGTTTCATGTCAGTCAAACACATCTACCCTTTAACATCAGTCCCACATCTTGTATTAGCCAAGAGAAATTAAACCCTATATCTGCAAAGAGACTTGTACAGAAATGTTCATTGTAGCTGTACTTATAATAAAGAAACCCTCAAGGAGCCCAGATGTCCATCAGTGGGAGAAAGTTGGAATATTCATCCAATGCAACACTGCTCATGAATTAAAAATAAAATAGAATATGAATGAATCTCATAAATGTGTGTTGAATCAGACTGTTAGAATTGAGAGTGTCCTCCTCATTTTAGCAAGCCCTTTATGGAGAGCCTGGCACCAGGCAGACCCATCAGGGCTATATATGTATTTGAATTCCTGCTTCCTATTTTTAAAGATGAGTTAAGTAGATGACTCTAAGACTTTTGAAGTTTCTGAAATTTACAGTAGCTATTTTATTACAGCTCCTAAGCCAATCAGCAGGGAACAGCTTGTCCCTGGTCCACTTGTTACACTCTCTGCCTGAAAAGTGACATTTGTGTTGGATAGTTAACAAAGTTTTGTGTCTACGCTCATTCCCTTCACTTACATAAATCTTGAGAGAAAAAATGAAATTACTCAAAGTCTAACATTATCACTTAACACCACAGTTCTCTATGTAGGGTTTCACAGCAGTCTCTAAGTAGCCTAGCACTCAGGAGGCTGAGGTAAGAAAATTAACACTAGTTCAAGGCATGCCTGGGCTACAGACACTCTTTAAAATGGGGGGGAGATCCAAGATGGCGCTGACCATAGAGCAGTGCATCTGAGTAGTAGGTGAATGAGATTAGTCACTGTGGAGTGAATGTGAGGTCCCCTAGCCTACAGTGAAACACAGACGGTGTCTGAATTCCCACAGCGAACATTGAGACCGGTCACCAGGTAAAACAGCCCACGCAGTTCCTGGGAACACCACCCTGAGATCAGCCAGCTCCGTCACCAGTCTGGAGAGGAGCTCTGGCTAGAGATCTAGCCCAGGAGCGGATCCAGTCCACGGCTCCAGCCACAGACCAGCGGCCCCGCCTGTCTGCCTGATATCCAGCCTACACTCCAGCTGCACCACAAGAGCAAAGGTAAGTGAGATTATTTTTTTCCGGAGTTTCCAACATGGTGGCACAGTGTGCACTGTAGCGGAGAGGAGAGGCAGAGACCTAATCCAGTCACAGCAAAGCAATTAGGAGCCAAGACTACCTGCAAACAGAGCCCAAGACAGTGTGTTCTCCACAAATACTGGGGCAGGTGGGTCACTCACCCTAGCACCCAAGCATCTGAGGCAGTCAGCAACTGAGGCTGTGGGCATCTGTTGTGGGTGGAGCTCCCTGCCTGCATAGTCAGCCTAGCTGGGGAGCCAGAACGACTGGGTCAGTGAGAGGAGAACACAGACCCAACCACAGCTCTACCTGCCTTTCTGAGGAGACCTGTCAGCTCCCAGGTCCTCAGAGGCTAGCCCTCTCCCCACTCCAATCCCCTCTATATTGGTCCAATTGGGTCACAAGCAGTTGAGGAGAGCGGCAGCCACCCTCCTCTCCGAGAGCCAGTCAGTCTATTACAGGAACCTATCTGGAGGTAAACACCAGGATCTCAGGATCAGCCAACCCCCAGGGCAGGGAGTTTTCCTGAGTACCAAGGTCAGGTAACAAAAGAAACAAACAGATAATACCTGGGTCCATCTGATGACAAAAGGTCAGCACAAGAACATGGTAAAAAAACAAAACAATAGGATGTCTCCAGATCCTAGCAATAATGCTACAGACAACTCTGGACAGCTGAACCCAATTGAAGCAAAGGAAAATGACCTTAATCCTACGCTTATATTAATAATAGAAGGCCTAAGGGAGGAAATCAAATACCTCAGAGAGCAACAACAAAGTACTGCAAAGGAGGTGATGGAAATGAATAAAGCGCTTAAAGGAATGGAAGACCTGAAAAGGGAAGTTGAAGCAATGAAGAAAATTCAATCTGAGACATCCATAGAACTGAAAACCTTAAGAAAAGAATCGGAACTACAGACACTAGCATCACCAACAGAATACAAGAGATGGAAGAAAGAATTTCAGGCTCAGAGGATAAAATTGAAGAAATAGATACATCTGTCAAAGAAAATGTCAAATCTAAAAAAGTGCTGACACAAAACCTTCAGGAAATCAAGGACACAATGAAAAGATGGAATCTCAGAATAATAGGAATAGAAGAAAGAGAAGAGTCCCACCTCCATGGACCAGAAAATATCTTCAACAAAATCATTGAAGAGAATTTCCCAAATCTAAAAAAAGAGATGCCTATAACTGTACAAGAAGCTTACAGAACCCCAAATAGATTAGACCAGAAAAGAAAATCTTCCCGCCACATAATAAAACACTAAATGTACAGAACAAAGAAAGAATTTTAAAAGCTGCTAGGGAAAAGGGTCAAGTAACCTATAATGGCAAACCTATCAGAATCACACCTGACTTTTCTTCAGAGACTCTAAAAGCCAGAAGGGCTTGGACAGACGTCTTGTAGACCCTAAAAAACCACAAATGCCAGGCCAGACTACTATTCCCTGCAAAATTGTAAATCAACATAGATGGAGAAAACTCCATGACAAAGCTAAATTCAAACAATATCTATACACAAATCCAGCTCTACAGAAGATGTTAGAAGGAAAACTTCAACCCAAAGAGGTTAACTACACACAAGAAAGCACAGGAAGCAAATAGCATGCCTGCGGCAAAAACAAAAGAAAAGCTCACTCACACACTATTTCTACCAACATAAAGATGGCAGGAAGTAACAATCACTGGTCATTAATATCTCTCAACATCAGTGGACTCAATTCCCCAATAAAAAGGAACAGGCTAGCAGAATGGATGCGAAAACAGAATCCCGCATTCTGCTGCTTACAAGAAACGCACCTCAGCAAAAAAGATAGACATTATCTCCAAGTAAAGGGCTGGAAAAAGATATACCAAGCAAATGGACCCAAGAAAAAAGCTGGAGTAGCAATTCTAGTATGCAACAAATTGGATTTTCAACCAACATTAATCAAAAGAGATGGGGAAGGACACTATATACTCATCAAAGGAAAAATCCACCAAGATGAAATTTCAATACTAAACATCTATGCCCCAAATGTAAGACCACCCACATTCATTAAAGAAACACTACTGAAGCTCAAATCCCACATTGAACCTCACACATTAATAGTGGGAGACTTCAACACACCACTCTCACCACTGGACAGATCAACAATGCAGAAACCAAACAGAGAAATAATGAACCTCACAGATGTCATGAATCAAATGGACCTAATTGATATCTACAGAACATTTCACCCCAAAACAAAAGAATACACTTTCTTCTCGGCACCTCACGGAACCTTCTCCAAAATCGACCATATACTCGGTCACAAAGCAAGCCTCAACAGATACAGGAAAATTGAAATCACTCCTTGTAACTTATCAGACCATCATGGAATAAAGCTAGGCTTCAACAATAACCAAAACAACAGAGTGCTTGCAAAAACATGGAAACTGAACAACTCTCTCCTCAATGACCTTTGGGTCAGGGAAGAAATAAAAAAAGAAATTAAAGTCTTCTTAGAACTCAATGAAAATGAAGGCACAACATACCCAAACTTATGGGACACATTGAAAGCAGTGCTAAGAGGAAAGTTTATAGCTCTAAGTGCCTTCAAAAAGAAACTGGAGAATTCCTATACTAGCCACCTAAAAGAACACCTGAAAGAGCTAGAACAAAAAGAAGCAAACACTCCCAAGAGGAGCAGACGAGAGGAAATTATCAAACTCAGAGCTGAAATCAACAACTTAGAAACAAAAAGAACAGTACAAAGAATCGACAAAACCAAGAGCTGGTTCTTTGAGAAAATCAACAAAATAGACAAGCCCTTAGCTAAACTAACTAAAAGGCAGAGGGAAAATATCCAAATCAACAAAATCAGAAATGAAAAGGGGGAAATAACAACAGACATTGAGGAAATCCAAAGAATTGTTAGGTCCTACTTCAAAAACTTGTACTCCACAAAATTGGAAAATCTAAATGAAATGGACAATTTTCTTGATAGATTCCACCTACCAAGGTTAAATCAAGAACAGGTAAACAAATTAAACAGTCCTATAACCCTTAAGGAAATAGAAGTCATTAGAAGTCTTCCAACCAAAAAAAGCCCAGGCCCAGATGGTTTCAGCACAGAATTCTACCAGACATTCAAAGAAGAGCTAACACCAATATTCTTCAAACTCTTCCACAACATAGAAACAGAAGGAATACTGCCAAACACATTCTATGAGGCCACAGTTACCCTGATACCTAAACCTCTCAAAGACCCAACGGTGAAAGAAAATTTCAGACCAATTTCCCTTATGAACATGGATGCAAAGATACTTAATAAAATACTTGCAAACAGGATCCAAGATCACATCAAAAGTATCATACACCATGATCAAGTAGGCTTCATCCCAGGGATGCAGGGGTGGTTCAACATTAGAAAATCCATCAATGTAATCCACCACATAAACAAGCTGAAAGAAAAGAACCACATGATCATCTCATTGGATGCTGAAAAAGCTTTTGACAAAATACAGCACCCTTTCATGATAAAAGTCTTAGAGAGATCAGGCATACCAGGACCATACTTAAAAATAATAAAAGCAATTTACAGCAAGCCAATAGCCAACATCAAACTAAATGGAGAGAAACTTAAAGCATTTCCTCTAAAATCAGGGACAAGGCAAGGCTGCCCACTCTCTCCATATCTCTTCAACATAGTACTTGAAGTTTTAGCTAGAGCAATAAGACAACTAAAAGAGATCAAGGGGATACAAATTGGAAAGGAAGAAGTCAAAGTATCCCTATTTGCAGATGATATGATAGTATACATCAGTGACCCCAAAAATTCCACCAGAGAACTTCTACAGCTGATAAACTCCTTCAGCAAGGTGGCTGGATACAAAATCAATTCAAAAAAATCAGTAGCCCTTCTTTACACAAAAGATAAATGGGCTGAGAAAGAAATAAGGGAATCAACACCCTTCACAATAGCCACAAATAATATAAAATACCTGGGGGTAACTCTAACCAAGCAAGTGAAAGACCTGTATGATAAGAACTTCAAGTCCCTGAAGAAAGAAATTGAAGAAGATATCAGGAGATGGAAAGATCTCCCTTGTTCATGGATAGGTAGGATCAACATAATAAAAATGGCAATCTTACCAAAAGCAATATACAGATTCAACGCAATTCCTATCCAATACCAACTCAATTTTTTACAGATCTGGAAAAAACAATTCTCAACTTCATATGGAATAACAAAAGACCCAGAATAGCTAAATCAATCATGTACAATAACAGAACATCTGGAGGTATCACCATCCCGGATTTCAAGCTGTACTACAGGGCAATAGTAATAAAAACAGCATGGTACTGGTATAGAAACAGACCAGTTGACCAATGGACTCAAATTGAAGACCCAGAAATAAACCCACACACCTACGGTCACTTAATTTTTGATAAAGAAGCCAAAAACATACAATGGAAAAAGGAAAGCATCTTCAATAAATGGTGCTGGTCTAACTGGATGTCAACATGTAGAAGAATGCAAATAGATCCATACTTATCACCCTGTACAAAACTTAAGTCTAAGTGGATCAAGGACCTCAACATAAATCCAGACATACTAACATTAATAGAAGAGAAAGTGGGGAAAAGCCTTGAAATCATTGGCACTGGTAGCAACTTCCTGAATAGAACACCAATAGCTCAGGCACTAAAACAAACAATCAATTAATGGGACTTTATAAAATTGAAAAGCTTCTGTAAGGCAAAGGACACTGTCCTTAGAACAAAACGGCAGCCTACAGAGTGGGAAAGGATCTTCACCAACCCAACATCTGACAGAGGGCTAATATCCAAAATATATAAAGAACTGAAGAAATTAAACACCAAAGAATCAAATCACCCCATCAATAAATGGGGTACAGAGCTAAACCGAGAATTCACAGAAGAGGAATCTCTAAAGGCTGAGAGGCATTTGAGGAAATGTTCAACATCTTTGGTTATCAGGGAAATGCAACTTAAAGCAACTCTGAGATTCCATCTCACACCTGTCAGAATGGCTAAGATCAAAAACTCAAATGATAGCACATGCTGGCGAGGATGTGGAGAAAGGGGAACACTCCCCCATTTCTGGTGGGACTGCAAACTTGTACAACCACTTTGGAAATCAATCTGGAGATATCTTAGAAAATTGGGAATAAATCTACCTCAAGACCCAGCCATACCCCTCGTGGGCATATATCCAAAAGATTTGAAATGAAACCACAAGGACATTGCCTCAACAATGTTCATAGCAGCTTTATTTGTAATAGCCAGAAACTGGAAACAACCCAGATGTCCTTCAACTGAAGAATGGATAAAAAAACTGTGGTACATTTACACAATGGAATACTACACAGCTATCAGAAATGAGGAAATCATGCAATTCGAAACCAAATGGATGGAACTAGAAAAGCTCATCCTAAGTGAGCTGACGCAGTCCCAGAAAGATAAACATGGTATGTATTCCCTTACAAATGGATATTAACCATACATCAGAGGATAACTATCCTACAACCCACACACCCAAATAGATAGGAACCTAGCGTATCTATCCTAGGAAAAATTCTACCCACCAGTGAGTCATGGAATCTGCTGCAGGTTAGTGGAACCCCACACCCTAGATGGTGTGCCTTATCAAGCTCCAGTACGAGTGGAAGCTCTTGGGCCTCACATGACGCAAGATCTGAGGGAGTATGATATGTGAGGACCCACCTCATCTAAGGAGAAGGAGAGTACCAAGTAGAGGAACAAGGAGGGAGGGATGGAGGGAGGGAAGGAGAGAGGAAGGGAGGGGCCAAGAGGGGAGGAGGGAGGAAACTATGTTCTAGAAGTAAATAATACTTTTTTAAGAAAAGAGTTAATAAGCTTAAAAATATAATAAAATACAATATAAAATTTTCAAACTATAATTTACCTTACTGGCATGAAAGGAAAATGGCCTTAATTTCAGACTAGAATGCTAGACTGCAGGTGGCTACAGAGATTACACAAACTTGATAGCAGCTTAAAAGTTTTTTTTTGTTCTTTTGGTTTTTTTTGTAGAGGTATAGGCTATTTCCATGGTTTTGCATTAAAAAGCAGGTAACAGGTTTAAAACACTGTAAATAAATTAAAAGTGACAGCTGTTCAACCTGCTTTTACAAACCTCCAAGAGTTGAAAAAACTTAGAGCTAGGGTAAAATAATGCATGGTGTTAGCCCATGCCGTTACCTCCAGTAGAGACAGGAGGGTCACTATAGAGTTAGTTGTCTTATAAATTCTAGAGTTACAAGAAACAGGGTGGTGATGGCGCACACCCTTAGTCCCATCATTGGGGAAGAATACACCCTTAATCCCAACACACTAGAGACAGAAACAGGCAGATCTCAGAGCTCAAGGCCACCTGATAGAAAACATGCTCTAAACAGAGAAAAACTTTGATCCAGGGGTGGAGGAGCACATGTCTTTGATCCCAAAACTTAGAATGCAGAGACAGGCACATAGGATTTGGAAAGATTTAAGTTTAAAAGCTACTTACAAAAGGCAGGCTGCAACTCAAACAAATTGTCCTTAGAGATATCAAAATATATACACTAAAGGTTTGTCTAGCTCCAAAATATCAAAATAATTTCTTCTTTAATCCGGATTGAAAGGTAATACTTTATATATTGTCAAAAAAACCAAATTTGCTCCAGGAAAAATATTACCTGACCCCCCCTAAAAAAAGGTAATTGTCCCAGAGTTAGGATTAGGGCAGGGCTCTGTTCTTATCTTTCCAGGAGATTTAAAGCATCCATTCAAGGAATCCAGGGACAACTGGACAATGGAAACCTCAGCAGAAAACAGATCAGACACCAAAGAAGACGAGTGGCCCAGATGATCCAGCCTTGCAGACTTCTTCAATAGCAGTTTCCTCAAAAGTCTACAACCACAACAACTCAAAATCGCTAAGATCGTTCAGCTCCACAGACTACTCCAGCC
>CAJQZJ010034221.1:2386926-2405409 GCA_907164525.1 Lophiomys imhausi
TCCAGCTGGTGGTGCTGTTTCAGTAGGTTTAGGACAAGTAACCTTGATAGAACTGTGGCTTTGATGTTTCAAAACTTTGTACCTTTCCCAGTTTACACTCTTTGCTTCCAGCTTGTTCAGGATGTAAGCACTTAGCTTCCAGCTTCAGGTGCCACACCCTGTGCTTTGCCATCAAGGACTCTAACCCTTCTGAAACTATACGCCCAAATAAACTGGGCAGCATCTGGCTTCGCATTGTCAGCTAAATCACATGTGCTCTTGAGCATAAGCAATACCCCAAACATCAATGATGTATATGCTGTTGTGGCCAGAGTAGAGAAGGTGGAAGTAAGAACCCTCCACAGTCATGTCTCAATACATCAAACCCAAGAACATCCTCCAGACTTATAGTGTGCAGGAGGGGTGAAGAGACACTTACACTCTATTACAAGGTACATTTGTACCTATTATAAAAATGAATCTGCACATGCATTGCTACTAATAGCTTTTTAGGTACTGCTAATGGTTTGTTCTGATTTAATTCCTGCTGCAGCCCAGATGCCTGTAGACAAGTACAAGGTTGATTTCCAACACACAAAAGATGGAGCATTTCAAGAAGTGCCTGAAGCCAGGTGTCCGTAAAATGAGAGATGAAGGGAGGGGCGATGATGAGAAACAGTTTTCACAAGACTTGTAAATCTGACTGACAAGAGGGCCTAAACCAAGATTCCTAACTATGCACCCATCCCTCAGCAGCTCCCTGTGTAATCCAGTGACTGGAGAGGACATCCAGGCAGCATTTCTTTTAAGGTATTAGTCTGCTGACCTCTCAGATGGATGGCTCTGAAAAAGTGCAATTTAAATTTTTAATTCCTAACTCTGCTCATTGGTCTTTATGGTGACAGGCATAACAAACTCTAATATTCTGGTTTTCTAAACCACAAAGCTGAATGTTTTAGCTATTGTAAGTGACTACTGTTTTCTGACCATTTACAATGATGGCTCTGCTCTAATTGTGTTCTAGATAACACATGACAAAATATCCATTCATAGAATCTCTTCTGCTTTCTGACATCTTCTAACTCAAAACAACTCTTTAGTCCTCAGAATCACTTTCCAAGCCCAACTCTGTAGTATCTTTTCAATGCTATCTTACTAAGAGTTTCTGCAGTATCTCATGACGCTCTAGCTGCCTATTTGCAATAAGACATTAAACCCATCTGTGTTTAACCAAGTATGTCTTTAGCTGGGAGCAACAGCATTTATCATCTCATGTCACCAGTGTGTCTAAAAGAATTCCCTTCTTTACTGTACCTCTTACATCGTCTTTTCTCCCCCCCTCATGATTCTTTGTCACATTTGACTGGAAGTTTGAGGCTTGGCTTTCCAGGTTTTGTTGTTGTTTTACCCCAGTTGTGTTCCACTACAATGTAAAGTACATAAGGAGGAAAAGTGAGTTTTTTCAATTTTCAGGAAGATAATTTGGCAACTATGAAGAACAAGAGAATCTGGGCAGGTAATTAGTAGGAAGACTAGGGAAGATTGTTCAAAGGATCCAAAGGAAAGCTGTGTAGTAATGAAAGCATCCTGGGGATAATGAAGCAAATTGGGTGTAGTGGAGGTTTGAATTTCTTTGGAAACATGGTTGTGTTGAATGAATATGTAAGGATTGAGGGAACCACTGAAAAACAAACTCATAAAAGTGGTGTGCAAATCAGCCTGATGATGCACATGTGGGTAACACCTGGGAGAGTGTGTGATCTTGGAAAAGGTGAACCTTGTGAGGAAGACATAAGGTTGGCCAATGAGAAAACATCCTAGTTCATAATTAGAGGGAAAAAAAAGGAAGGCCCGGAAACTTAAGGGGCTTTTTGCTTGGCATTACTTCTCAATGCTGCTCATTGTGGCTTCACTTTGAAAGCCTACAATGTTTTGCTGAGACTTGCAGCCAAAGTTGGGCAGAGTACAGGTAGGGCAGAGCCCAGGTGAAAAGCCTCAGCCCAAGACCTGCCTCGTGGAGATTCTTTGGGACTGGACAGGATGAAGCTCAGCACTAAGGCCAAGGCCAAGAAAGGCTGAGGACAAATGGTACCTGCTCCTAGCAAGCCCAGGCAGGCGGAAGAGGCCAAGGTACAACACCTGCCCCGTGGACATTAGAAATGGCCAGACAGGCAGAAGCCTCAGCACCAAAGGCAGAGCCAGCCAAGGAGACCAGAGCCTGCTTCATGAAGATTCGGTGGAGCCAAACAGGCAGAAGCCGTGTCACCCAGGCAAAGGCTGCATGCAGCGCTGGACCTGCCAAGAACTGGTTCAGGAAAACTGGATGGACTTAAGAGACTGAGGCTCCACTGCAGCTTCTGCTGATTGCGGTATACATGCAGACATATTGCAATTGTTCCTGTGTTTCCCTTGGCATTGCTGATTTGTACAGACTGCTGACCAGTTACCCCCAAGGACCTGTGCCTGAAGCTTGGTATCCTTTCTAAAGTGCATAGGGTTGGTTAGTTGGAAGGTGTTTATAGATATTAATAAATAGTTTAAAGATACATCAACAGGTGGGATTGAATAACATTTCTGATGTGGATATTTCAAGTATAGCTGAATTATGTATTAATTGAGTACAAGGAAGAAAATGGTGTATAATGAACACCAAAATTACTACATTACTTGTGTGTTGTAGCTTAATGTGTTAAAATTTTTGCAAGTGTGAGCAATGTTCCAACCTAGGGTAGACTTCTTATACAGCATAGTAGGATTTGCACTGAAGCCAGTATACAAACTTCAAAGTAAACCAATTTGAAATAAAAGCCTTAAATTGGGCATGATGACACACACCTGTAATCCCAATACTTGGGAAGCAGAGGCAAGAATATTGAAGCATGATCAAGGCTAATCCACTCTACATACAAAGTACTAGATTAGCCAGGACTATATAGCGAGACTGTGTCAAAAGACAATAACAAATCACCTTTTATTTATTGTGAAAGAATATACTTACTTTAAAATTCACATTTGCATGTAAAACTTACCAAGTAAAAGGCTTTTTAGAGCATGAAGTTGGTAATGACTATGGCACATGCTCAAACATCACATCAGTGATACAAGAGCACATTTGTTCTCCCATTAATCCAACCAATTGTGGTTGTGGTGATGGAGGGCCCTTATAGAAAGCCAAAGATACTACCATTTGCATCTGGAAATCTTGGAACACACCAGATGTTCAGTCATTTAACAACTCATCCAATCTTATTTTTGTTGAAATACTTAAACCTAGAAATGTTAGAACACACAATTTTAAGAATTCTCCATAGGAAGGCAACCTGTTCTTGAATTTGTTTCTGACATTTACTGTCACCTAGACTATCATTCCCTCACCTCTTTCAGGTCTCAACCCAGAATCACCACCTTTCACAAGACCTCTTGTAAGTTTCTCTGCTGAACTGCCTTGTCAAAACCCTTCCCAGCTGTTGCCTACTGCTAAGGTACCTATTTTAGTTCATATCATCTCCTTCAGAATTAAACCCTGTTTTGTTCACACAGGATAATCAGTACCTGTGATTGTTGATCAACTGAGTTCTAACGGTGGCATATCTTCAGTAAGTCTGACATAACAGGCGAACCACAAAGAGGAAGGTCTGGAAGTGAGTAAAGGAGAAGGTAGGGAGGTCGGTGCAGCTGAAGAGGCTTTCCTGTTGGCCTTGAGAAGATTGTGTGGCAAGGAACTGCAGGTGGCCTCTGGGAACAAAGGAGCCCCAGTTGACTGACACCAGGAGATCAGGCTGATGAAAATCTGAGCTGCAAATACAGCAGAAGCCAGGGCAGGACTTCTGACTTGCAGAACTACAAGACAACACATACATACATATTGCTTAAATCACTTTGTTTCTAGGACCTGTTTTTGTAGTGATAAAAAACATGCCCAAAGGGTCCTGTGGAATCCAAAACAGTTTTAATAGAAAGCAAATAATTATCCTTTAGCTCTCCAAAAAAGTAAGTCAAGCTTATAAAAAGAAACAACTAAGCAGGATTTAATATAAATGATTGCTGTTCTTCAAATTTTACATGTTATTGGAATAATTAAGGCAAATGTGGGGGTTTATTGTACTTTATTTGCTCAAGATCTATATTTATCTTTTTTTAATGATACTAATACAACACAAAGATCTATTACTTCTATTCCCTCAAGTCACTGCCCATCTAAGTAAGTCTTATCTTATTTCCTCATTTTCAACTGATACAAATTAATCTGTCTAGTTCTCCCTAACAATTTCATTCATTTTCTCCTGGAATTTAGTAACATTTGGGTTTCTCATTACACAGCTCTTAAAGTGCTAACTGTGACCCAAGGCCAGATAATTAAAACTATCTCAGTGACTCAAAAATAGCAACCTAATTTCCCAACACCACATGTTAACAATTTGTGGTATTATTATGATAATCAGCCAAATAGCTATGTTGCACACGTGTCTGCTGTACCTTGAATGCGATGAGTAGGAGATTACCCCTTCTTAACCCACCTCAAATAGCTAGAGATAAAGGAATCATAATGAGGATCCACATACTGAAAGAACTGTGTAAACTGTGTGTAAAATCCCTTCTGTGGTGGTGGAAGCAAGAGACAAGGGAAGGATGTCTGGACTCAGATTCATCACAGACCACTGCCTAGAGCCTTCACCTCTTCTGTCACCTGCTGGTTTATAATCCCTGAAAAACAGAACATTTCCCTTGTGTTTAAATGATGAGACATTGGTCTTTGTCTACACTCAGGGAAAGGGGAATTTTTGTGGTATAGTAAAATTTAGTTGGCTTTCTTCTCTAAAAATAAAAACAAGAGTCATACTTGTATGAAAAATTAGAAAGAAATGACTAGGTGATATGTTCTCTGGGACCTCAAAAATTGCATTAGCTCCTCTAACCTTTGGGTAGATACTTATATCAGCACATCAGCCATGATGTCTTTTGTGGCCTTGGATTTTCATCCTGCTCTGCCTCCTTTTTAAATACATAATATTGGTTATTGTTAATGTTTTAAGTGTAGCTTCATGTGTGCTATCTAGCTATACCAACAGTATGTAATGATGCAACTGGTTCATCCCTATTTGGAAGCCACTCTTATGACCTGTTAAGATAAGGGTACAAAAATTTTAAATATAGTCTGTAACACAACTGGCAAAGTACATGAGAAAATAATTCCTCTAAATTTGGTTTGTTCAGTAATACTTACGAATTACCTCTCCTGTTACAACTGAACACTGAGAGTGAGTAAGTCAGTTACAAGGACTTTTTTTCAAGAGAATTATCGAAAGAGCTGTTGTCAAGGGTAGAACATTGTCCTATGTAGCTTCCTTTCACAGCTGCTTTATATCTTCATTTCAGTCTTGTGTGTGTATGTGTGTGTGTGTCTTTTCCTGGCATTATTTTATCTTTATTGTCTTCAACGTATAAAAAAATTGACAGCCCAGGGCCAACAAGATGGCTCAATGCCAGATGACCTGAATTTAATCCCCAGAACCCATGGAAAGATGGAAGAGAACCAACTCCTGAAAGTCGTCCTCTAACTTCCCCTTGCCCAGCATGGCACACCTGCCTCTGTCCTCACAGACATCACCCACACAGTAGTAATAAGCAATAAGATAAAAGTATTAAAAATCAACAGCCCACAGCATTACTGAATTAGATTTATTTCAATCATTTGCATCTTTCTTACACAACAAATCAGATGTCCTCAATGTTGACTTAGTAATGTGTAGCACAAATACAGCTCATAGTGGTTTTAATCCTGAAATTCACGAGAGGAAAAACAATTCCACAATTTTGAGACAAATTTGAAACACACTTCAATTAAATACTGGTTAGGTTGGTGGACATTGGCTAGGTCCATCTCTGGTCCCCAGGAAATTATGTCATGTTTTGCACAGTCTTAAGGCAAAACCTCAAGCAAGTCTTGCAAGTGCATGGCTTTAATCCTAGCACTTGGGAGGCATAGGCAGGCAGATCTCTGTGAGTTCCAAGCCAGCCTGGTCTACAGAGCAAATTCCAGGACAGCCAAGGCTACACGGAGAGACCTAAAAAAAAAAGGCGAAACCTCACAGTGACTGTGTTTCCCATCAGGTCCAATCAGGGACAAGCATACACCCTGATGTATTTCCTGCCTACATACCTCCCACACATATCCAATCAAGCACATCCTGTGCAAACAAACTTGTTTAGGGAGTGATAAACATATGGCTTGTTATTTGCCAAGAACCACTGTCCCCACCATTCCAGGAAGTTACTGTCCATGGGCTAGTGGTGCTTAGAGGTTAACTTTGGGTCTTCTAGGAGGTATTGTCTTCACAGGCTGTCGATGATGAAGAACACTTTCTGAAATGAATATCTTAGTTTTCCATGTCAACCCTGAAAGGATAAATAATATTCTCCCATTGCTAACATTGAACATTATTGTACATTTTAAAATAAAAGAATAAAACTTACTTTGAAAGTGTAAGAGTACTAAGCCATCAAAATCTTCACTGATAAAATTTTATGGAACACAGTCATCAGACAGTGAAATTCATTATTTCTAAAGGAAATTTAATTCTAGAACATACCCTAAAACCAACTTTAAATTGCATTACTTATTCCATACTGTTTCATTCACTTCATTACCAACCAGCCTCCTCTCTGAAATACTTCATTTCTAACTGTGCTTTTCTATTCCAGTCTACCTCCTAATGATATTAAGATATGCTCCATAGTATCATTTTATAGATTTAGTTTTGGGAAATAGTCTGTGAAGAGTATTAATCCTCTTCAGGCACATTAAAGAGAATATTTGCTAAGATCAAGTTGGAGGATAATCAGTCAAAGAAATGTTGAAGAGAGGGCTAATGGGGGGAATAATAGTTTCTGGAATAAAACATGAGCTTAGAAGACATATTCTGGAATGCCAATTTATACAAATATTCATATATATGTGAGAGATGGTGAAAGGCAGAAATATAAAACTCATGTCTGCCACAATAATAAATCTAAAGAAAATCCCAATGATTCATAACTGTAGCTTACTCTTTTACTTCCTTTGAAGTAAAACTGGATCTAAGCAAAGAAGTAAGAATTTGCAGTGTTAGAGAAATTCTAGCTGCTGTTTGTTGAGATTAAGGCAGCATCGGGGCCAGTGTTGTTATCTCAACTAGAGAAGGGTCAACTTGAAGCCAGGAAACCGAAAAGGAAAGACAAGTTCACATTCTAGTTGGCAAGATTCTTTCTGATATCACTCAGCTTTGAAACAATCCCTTTCTGTCCTAGGAACATCTAATTCAAAATGTCCATCAGGGTAATGTGAATTGAACCTATAATGAGATGCCAGCAAAAACCAGTAGAGTAGCTGTAGTTACTGACATAGCAAGGATATGAGAGAATTAAAAAAAATATTACTAATGATGGAAATACAAAGTGGTTTAGTTGTCTTGGAAAACAATTACTAATTTCCTATGAAGTTTGCCAGGTATGGTACTTACCCCTATAATCCCAGCTCTCCAAAGGGAGGAGGATCAAGGCCAATCTGAGTTACAGAGTAAAAGGCTGTCTCAAAGAGCCAAATGATTTAATTTTGCTTAATGAATAGTAGCATTTGTTCTCTTAATCTCTGTCCTGTTTGCACAAGAGAAAATAAATAGATGTCCACACAAAAACTTGTATGCATATACTTATAGTAACTGTTAACCTACATGACACTCAAAGCAAACACGAATGCATCCACATAGTGCGTCCATCTCAACCAATGCTAAGAAGTCAGTAATTTCCATTTGTATTGGTTTCTTGCTTATTCCATGATTTGGTTTATATTCTTTTCCTGCACAGCTAAATTTGGAGGGACAGAAAATACAGCAGAGGTTGCCAGAATCTGGCAAGGAGGGAACATATTCAGTAGTGCAGAGTGATACTTTTGGGGGGAAATAGGGAATATTTTTCATCTTGAATTACGTATTAGTTACTTTTCTTTTGCTGTGAAGAGACACCATGACTGAGACAACTTACAAAATATTTTATTGAGGGCTTACAGTTTCAGAGAGTGAGTCTGTGACCATCAGGATGGGAAGGGAGTATGGCAACAGACAGAGGCATTCAGTGGAGCAGTAACTGAGAGCTTAAATCTTGAGACAACAGGCACAATGAAGAGAGAGCTACCTGGGAATGGTGTGAGCTTTTGAAACCTGAAAGCCTGCCCATAGTAATACACCTCCTCCAAAAGTCTACACTTCCTAATCCTTCCCAAACAGTTCCACTGACTGGGGATCAAGTATTGAAATATGAATGGAGGCCATTTTCAATAAAAATCTTGTGCCAAGCCCAGTCTCTCTCTTCTCTCTCTCTCTCTCTCTCTCTCTCTCTCTCTCTCTCTCTGTGTGTGTGTGTCTGTCCATCTGTCTCTCCTTCCCTTTCCGCCTCCCTTCTTCCCTCTGTCCCTCCTTTTCCCTGACGTTTGTAGATCCTGAGAGCTCTCAGTTACTGCTCCAGTACCATGCATGTTGCCACATTCCCTGCCATGGTGATCATGAACTAATCCTCTGAAACTGTAAGCAGTCCCTAGCTCTCCTTTAAAAGTTGCCTTTGCTGGGCGTGGTGGCACACACCTTTAATCCCAGCACTTAGGAGACAGAGGCAAGCACGTCTCTGTGAGTTCAAGGCCAGTCTGGTCTACAAAGCAAGTCCAGGACAGCCAGGGCTGTTACACAGAGAAACCCTGTCTCAAAAAACAAAAAATAAAAATAAAAAAACAAAACGAAACAAAAGTTGCCTTCATTATGATGTCTCCTCACAGCAACAGAACAATAACTAAGACAAAAGTTGCCATGAAGGAGTTGTGTGACAGTTTTAACCCTAGTATTTGTTGGAGGAATATAGAAGACTATTGGACTCTGGACTAGAAAAGTGATGAACACTTGAAGCAGCCCTTAATGGTCCATCTTAGTTGTAAGTGAAGGCACAGTGAAACCACCAAGCTAGACTAACACCAAGCTAAATCAACAGGGTAGGGTCTTTGAACTGATACAGGCTATTCAGATTGATGAGATCTAAGTGCCCTGCTCTTAGGTCGTTGACCTTTGGGGCTGATTAATGGAGTTCCCTGGTAAATAGAACCTGCCTTAAGAGGTCTACTATTATACTAAACAGAAATTCCTAGGCTTATTTATTCAATAACAATCCTTCTGTTAGGACAGTGTCACCAGCACTGTCATTTTCAGATGCCACATTGGACATTAGTAGCGTTTAGAAGACAGTAATGCTGAGAGCAATGTGGACTGTGTAGGCCTAGCTTAAGCAGTTTCAGATGGGAAGAATGTTAGCAAGTGGCCTATTCTTGTGATAACTTGGCAAAGAAGGAAGCTAATCTGCCTGAGTCTAAATTGAAGAGTTCTGAACTAATGTCACTGGGAGAGATTTCAAGACAGCCTCGTATGTGGATCTACAATGAAAAGGAGCAAGGGGGACTATTAAGATATTGCAATGCAGAAGAGTACCTTGGTGGGTTGGGGCCAAGAAATGCCACAGAGATCACACCATGCAACAGACCTCACACAGATTAATTGGGGGCAGGGTGTGTGTGTGTGAAAGACCACTGTGAGTGGGGCTGGGAGAGGGAGAGGAAGGGCCCCACAATGGCATGGGCTTTATAAAGGGTACTGGACTCATAGCGACAGTGGAAATGTGTGGTATTTGGTGGCTGATGATGTGGCTGCAGGTGCTGAGCACTGAAGGCAGACTGGGGACTCACCTGGTTCTGGAATGTGAGCAGTTCCTAACAGGGACAAAGAGAAATGAAAAATGTACAGTTTGAGGAGAAAAAGAACACAAAGGAATGCAATTGCTACAGCCAAGTCCTGTGCTCTAAGAGATGAAAAGCTTGAAAAGAAAAGAAAAAAGTCTTCTGCTAAAGGAATAAAGGAAGTGGTTCACATACTCAGGACAACACAACACCCAGCCAATCCCGCAAATAGGAAAGCCTATGGAGGAAAAAAAAAAAAAAACTAGTCAGTCATGTGGTTCTGGATTTAGAGACAAGGATACAAAAAATGGGTTTTAGAGTCTTTCTCCATGATTAAGGAATGCCTCTGAGGTCAAGCATGTGGCATGGAGGCCCAAACAGTCCATTGTAAGAAGCTGTGAAGATGAAGCTTGAATTGCTTTGGAGACCCCAAGATGTTGGGGATGCCAAGGCCATGAGATATCTGCCAGGCAAGGTGTGGAACCAGCCCAAGAAAAGGAAGTGTGTTGCAGTCAGCAAAACTGAAAGGAGTAAGAGACACAAAGAGCCATCTTACAAACCCTTTTACATAAATAATAGAGATACAGAATTTGGAATTTCCCTGTGGGATTTCAGTCTTGCTTTATCAGATATTTCCTCATTATGCTGTATGTATATTGGATTTCTATGTTAAATAAATTGTATTCAACCTGACTCAAATGCAAAATGATAATCTACAAGACACCTAACCTAGACTATGAATTTCAATGTCCAGTCAGCAAGATGTCTCAGTGGGTAAAGGTACTGTCACCAAACCTGATGACCTGAGTTCAGTCCCTCTGGGAGCCTACATGTTGGAAAGAGAACTGACTCCCACAAGTTGCCATCAGAATCGCATGTGCATGCAAGCATGCACCTGCATGAATAAACATTTAACACATATTCACTCACAAAATAATTTTTTTTAAATGTTCAATGTCATGAGAATAAAAAAGTAGAATATTTTAACTAAATACAAGGAGAAAGCATAAATAAAACTGCCAAATGTATGAATCTGAAGTGCATTATAATTTGAGTAATTACTTGATAGTCAATCTAGTAATATATTCTTGTAGGAGGAAATGCAGGCATGGCCTGGCAGGCAGCCTGTGTGGCACACTGTTCTTCTAAATAAGAAGCATGGCACAGCATGCTCCTGAAGCCAGAACCCTGGATTTGAAGCAGTGTGCACAGCCAGTAGCTGGTTTGCAGAAGAGTCTACACTCTCTACCTCTCCTTTAATGTGCTGCATAGAGACCCAAGTGGTGTGAGTGCTCACTATCCAATCTGAGGTAATATGCTAATTACCAACCAATAGGCTTCCACTATGTAAGTGGTTATTCATGTACAATAACTCTTCCCTGAAACTGTATCTGGAATGGTTTATCTCCATGCCTTTTACCAATCCATGGGCAACAAAGGGGTCTTACTATATCTGTAAACAGCTGGATCAGTCCTGGTTATCTGGACATGGACTGATGTTACACCTCCTTTTTGAAACCCAGAAATGGCAGTTGGAAACAACTTAATGATTTTTGTTATTCCATACTTATCATGATTTTTTTAAAAATAGTCTCATTTGTACCCTGCTTAGCATTAAGTGAAATTTACATCTTAATTTGTAGAAAATAAACATTTTAATAGAGTGGCATTTTTAAATAAGCATGATGTTTCTATAATTAGTCAAGTCTTTATGTCCCTCACCAAATATTGCATTTTTCAAAACAGTTTCATTCCTTTTTCCTAGTTAATTTACAGTGTTTGTTGTAGAAAAAATAACTAATTAAACTGTTTACCCAGTATTTATATTATCTTTAATTGGTCGGCAGTGTTAATCCTTAACCCGCCATTAGAAATGAATACACACAGACACCAGGTGGATCTTACAAGCCTAGGCCTGGATTGTGCAATCCTAGCCCATCTAAGCTAGCTAATTCTATTACCCAAATATAACCCCATATATACATACATCCCTTTGGACTATTATTCTCCACACTAAGCCAATGTTCCAGGCCATGTGAAAGGATCTTCTTTAATCTACCCCATGGTGTGTCTTCCTTGATTGTTCCTGTCTTCTTCTCAGGCAACCTTCCTCTTTTTCCCAAGATGCTCTGTATCTCTCCAAAAGGCCCGTGAACCTTAGTCCCACCTATCTCTGAATTTACCCAATCTCCAGGCCTCAGCATTTATTTAACCAATCAGAGTCAATTAAGAAACAGACAGCAAACAGGACCAATTAACATTTAGAATGCTTAACACCACCCCATCAGTTTGTGATAACACAAAGTTGGTAATTCCTAAACTGTAAAAATGTATATTTGGTTTTCAGATTTAGCCTATTTTACATAATAAAGTTACATAAACAGATTTCTACATAAGAGGTGATAGCTATATTGTAGAATAGACCTTCACTGACTATAGTAGAATAGACTTAATATGCTGTCACAATCATTTATGTTTTATTTGGACTTTTGAAGTATATTTGTTGAATTGATCTTTAATTTTTAAATGGGTTTTTATTTAAAATAAAGTTTCTCATTTTTGTTTAGGGGATGGAGAAGTTTTTAATCCTTCTCAAACAGTAGTTATTATTTTATTGTTTTTTTCTGAGAAGCAAAAGAATTCCTAAGAACTATAAATTTCTACTGAGGAAACTCACAGATTTATTCACATAGAACTACTCATTTTTGTATAGTTTGTGTCATGTGAACAAATTTAAAGGATTAGGAGAAAATAGATGGTATACCTAGAATAAAAGTTAATATTCCTAGCCAATTACCAACCCAAGGTTAGAGAAACTGTGGATCTTGTAGGATAACCCACAATGGCCACTATCATAATCTCTAACTATATTCAAAATATGTGTTCTTATACCCACAGATAACTGTAGTCTTCACCCCTCATCAAGGAAATTTCTCTTTGCAACAGGTAGAAGAGTTAGGAAAACCACAACCAATCAGAATGCAGCTGTAGAGCACAATTCCAATGTGTTCATCCCCAAAACAACTCCTGAGCCAAAGCACAGGATCATTGGAAAAGGTGGCAAAAAGAATTTAAAGCTAGAGAAATGGAGGTTGTGAAAGTGTATTCCTAGGAATGTCAGAAACCCATAAAATCTCATCAACATGACTAAACATGATCTGAACAATGACACTAATAGACATGCTAATGTGGAAGGGAACCGCTCAGACAGCCTGAACACTAAAGTACTACAGGCAATTACGGAATGCCGACAGCTGGAGAAATAATCTTCTCAATGGAAGAGCATACCAATTGGTATCCAACACCAAATGGTCAACCTTAAAAACATATGCATACAATTAACATATGGACTGAGCAGGTTATATTTATATATTTAGGATTACACACACACACACAACTAAAGAAAAAAATCTTGGAAGGACAGTTTCAGCTAATATGGAAACACAAGCCCAGGATAGTTGAAACACTCCTGAGTAATAAAAGAACTGTGGAAAGTCTCATCATCCTGACCTCAAGTTGTGCTACAGAGCTATAGTAATAAGAACAACATGGTGTTACCATAAAAACAGACACCTTGATTAATGAAATCACACTATAGACTCGGCACAAAGTCCACAAACCTACGAACACCTGATTTTTGACAAAGGCCAAAAAATACACACTAGAAAAAAGTATTGTCAAAAACGTTGCTGATCAAATTGGATAGCTTCATGTAGAAGAATGTAGATCTATATTCATCACCTTACACAAACTCAACTCCAAATGGATCAAGGACCTCAACATCAGGCAGATTCACCACATATGACAGAAGGTAAAGTGGGAAATAGGCTTGAACTCATTGGCACAGAAGCCTTTCTGATCAGAACACCAATAGCACAGCTACCAAGATCAATAAGCAGGACTTCATGAAACTGAAAAGCTTCTGTATCTCAGGATCACCATCATTTGGGCAAAGCTGTAAGCTATAGAATAGCAGGCTACAAAATAGGAAAATATCTTTACCAAGTACATATCCAATAGAGGGTAATTATCTAAAATATATAAAGGACTAAAACATTTTTTAAAAACCACAACTAGGCATCAAGAAAACAAATAATCCTATTTAAAAGTAGAGTACAGAACTAAACAAAGTTCTCAAAAGTTGAAACACAAATTTCTGAGAAACATATAAGAAATGTTCAACATTCTTAGGTTGTGTCAGACCTAACCGGAAACCCTCAAACATTTCAGGGTATTGATGGTTGCTCTCCATAAACTAATGGCAAGGTTCTGTTGCCAAAGACAACACTTTCATCCCTTATTGAATACAGAGAAGTCAAGCTGGTGCCTAAGTAGAAGCTTCACCCTACTGGTAGGGACAGATCTTTTAGGACTAAAAGGCTACCTCTGCTAAACAATTATATATACAATGAAAATTCAGGTAAATATATATTGTAGGATCATCAGGTGTTAAAATGTGCACATACATGCAGGGCTATCTTTATACAGTTCGATGCATATATGTTATATGTTGATACTCATACTCTTCATATCACCAGTTGCATGAGGCAGAGGAGTAGGAATTGGAGAGAGTCAAACAGGAATATTGCTCATCTTTCTATGCATAACACTTAGAATCACATCACAGTGCTAAACACCTTTAAGACAACTTTTCTCCCTTTGGTAAAAAACTTGGTCAAGTTGGAAAAGAGGCATCTAAAACACCTGTTTAGACCCATGGTCTCATATCTGTACAATAAGACAAATTCTTTCTAAATTTACATTCTCAAGTGGATGAAAATCTGCATTCAAGTATTCACAAATATTCTTTTACCTTTGAAGGCAATCTCAATGAATGAGAAACATTCTCAACAGTGATGACATCAGTGGAAAAATAAATCCATTCTATACATAATATGGGCAGTTCTCAAGACAGTAACAGTAATTAGAAATTCACTGAAATGCTAATGTTGTCATGGCCAGAAGTTATTTCAAAAAGCTGTGGCAAAGTTACCATGGTTTCTGTTTAGCCAACAGAAGTTTCTCTTTTCCCATAGCAGCATTGTGAAACATCTGTAAGGCCTAAAGGACAGGCTGGAAAATCTTACTCAGTCCAAATATAACAAATTTTAATAATAACAGTGGGTCTGTTAAATATAAATGTTTATAGTGAGAAAATGAGTCAACAGGAAAGACAAGGAAGGTCTCTGGATCATAAAAATCAGCTGCTTATTCATGACTATATCTCAACCTCCCTGCTAAATAGTTGATGCTCACTGAATATCAACTGAATGGCCAGGGAATTAGCCTTACTTTCGTGGAATTTCATAACACACACACACGCACACACCTTACAACCTTTCTTGAAACAATAAGAAAGAAAACATGAATCCAGTACAAAAATAAAGATTTACTAAAAAAATATTTTAATTATTTCAGGCACTGAAAAGTCAGTTCAAGGAGATTCAAAGACAAAATGCAATAGAGGCAAGTAGGAGTGCTGAAATTAATTTAACATGCAAAATTAGTCAAACTCCAAAGGGAAAAACTCAATTTCAACTTCATCAGCAAAAAACAATTTACATTACCAGCAGCTTAGCACAGCTAATAGAGTGGTAAAGCAGCTCTAAAGCAATGAAAGGCACTGATAATGAGGGTGCAAACGCTCCATGAGACCTAACGTTCAGGGGACGTCTGTGTTAACTCAGTGTTAATTTCTCTTTGGTTATTTCAAGACCTTCACAATGTTCCTTCCATCTCATCCCCTAGTCATAAAATGTTCAAACTTGAAGTATGTTGTAGCTCAATTGGTAGAGTACATGCCTAGCATGCATACGGCCCTGGGATTTGTCCCCTCCAGAGCATAAAACCTGGGATGGTGGTACACACCTGGAATTCCAATACTGGAAGGTGGAAACAGGAAGATCTGAAGTTCAAGGCCGTCCTTGGCCACACAGCAAACTCAAGGCTAGGTGGGTACTTAGTAAAAGCATTTACTGAATGAACCAATCCCCAGAACTAGCAGAACAGAATTGACTCGGAAGTTATCCTCTGGTCTCCATGTTCACACCATAGAACATTGATTGCACCTGTACTGACTCACACCCTATACACAACACCACAAATAAGATTTTTTTTTTTTAAGTTTGAGACCACACTGGGCTACATGAGATCCTATCACAAAAACAAATATCAAACTATTCTTGATCACACAAAAAGGCTAGCTTTATTAGATTTTCCACAATTATTACACAAGGCCTGTTTTTAATAAAATATTGAATGTTTTGTATAGCTTATAAAAAGATGAAACTCTCACAACCTGTATAAAGAAGCTACATATGGTCTCACTCACACCTGTAATCCCAATGCTGTAAGGACAGGCACAGGAAGATCACTAGGAGTTGCTGACAACCAGCTAACCCCAAAACAGAACAAAAGAAATCTCTTATACTAGATGCCAGCCCCTAGACATTGGGCATCATCTACATACATTTAGATCAATAGGAAAGAAAAGAATATGAACGAGTGTCAGCAAATAAAACAATAGCATAATATTGTTGGGTTTTATGGTTTTGTTTCTTGAGGAGGTTCAGATCATGCCACTCCAAAATGTAATACCATAGTGTATTGGAGATCTTAAACTAAAGGGATCTGAGAAAAAGATAGTCGCTCTGATCTTCCTCAGGCCCTTCTCACCCAGAGTGGATCTCAAGGCCCGAGTGAGAGCTGAGGACTCTAAAGGCAAGGAAAGCATATCCTTTTCTCCAAAGACAAAAACTCCAAGAGACAGAACAAAGAGGCCTTACTAAGTTTCCCTGATTTGTTATCATTACGTCATTGTCTTTTGTTATAGCTCATCATTACTAACCACCCTTATCAAACCTATGCTGACAGCACAAAAAGCTTAAACCTGGTTTTGGTTTTATTTAAAGGGGGAACAGTACTTTATTTTTCTTGCAAGGCCTCTCTTGTCAAATAAAGCTTACATCAACTAATTTCATGGTTTTTAAGAAAATATTGTTATTAATTTGTTCTCTGTTATAAGAACCTAAGCCATAGGCCTTAGAAGGGTAAAGAAAAGATACATTCCCTCCTGTGCAACACAAGCTTTGAAGGGCACAGCTATATTTTACCTCAGTCCTGGCCCTGTTCAAAAGCTTAAAATATCCACCAGCTTAAAATACTACTCTTTAGCAGGGTGGTGGCTGCGTACACCTTTAATCCCAGAACTCAGGAGGCAGAGGAAGGAGGATCTCTGTGAGTTCAAGGCAAGCCTGGTCTATAAAGATAGTCCAGGGCAGCCAGGGCTCTCTTACACAGAGAAACTCTCTCTCAACCCCCCCCCAAAAAAAAAAAACAAAATACAGTAAGATCACGCCAAAGTTGAACAAGACAAACCAACAAAATGAAAAGATCTCAAGAGTCACAGACACTCATTTGTGCACTCAGGAATCTGTCACCCCCCCAAAAAAAGCCCCACTAAACTAGAAACCAAAATATATATACAGAGGACATAGTGCGACCCGAAAGCATGCTGCTTTAGTTTGGGGGTCCATATGAGCTTTGTTTATGTTGATTCAAAGGGATTTATATTCTTCATGTCTTCCATCCCCCTTGGTTCTTACAATCTTTCTGCCTCCTGTTCTGAGGGGTTCCCTGAGTCGTCAGGGGATAGAGTTGGAAGAGACATCCCATTGAGGGTTTCTTCGTGTTCCAAGGTCTCTCACTCTCTGCTTAATGTCTGGCTGTGAGACTCTATATTTGTTCCCATATGTTGCAGAAGGAAGCTCCTCTAATGGTAGCTGAACAAGGCACGAATCTGTGAGTATAGCAGAATATCATTAGGGGTCATTTTATCACTACAATTTTTTTTCTTTTTTTAAATACCAGTATTAATTGTTTGGTTCTACCCTAGGTCACTGGGCTATTCAGTCTCAAGTTCTTGGTCACCCAAGGAGTGTCAGGTATGGGTTCCATTTATGGAGTGGGCCTTAAGTCAAATCAGTTATTGGTTGGTTACTCCCACAAACTTTGTGCCACAGTTGAACTAGCATATACTGTAGGAAGTACACCATTGTAGATAAAGGTTTTGTGGCTGGCTTGTTGCTTGTTTCTTTTTTGATGGCATGCTGAGGACCTTTCTGTAACAAAGACCCTAGAATGTAAGGGTAAAAGCTCTATGCAGGCACCAGCCACATCTCCATGTTCAATGAGTTGTGTAGGGTTTTCTTCAGCAATGGGGCCTGCATGTCAGTTTGTAGAGAGCAACCTATATGACCTTGGCAACAGCTTGGATTGTTTTGGGATTCCCATGGGTCCCCTTTGGCTAACAACTCAATTAGATATAATCCAATCCTAGTACTGGAAGCTTTGTTTGGTGATAAGAGATGGTGTGTTGGGATCTGTTTCCCCCATTATTTGGCAGTTTCATTTATATTTCCTTCATACAGGTATATATTTTGGAAGTTTCTATTATACTAGGTTTCCATACTACCCCTCAAATGCCCCTTAATATTAGTGGTCTCTCCCCATAATCTTTCCTACAACCCTCTATAACCTCCTCCTCCCTACTTGATCTTTCCATTCCAACATCTATCCTCCCAATCATATTTTATCTATTCTATTTCCCTTTCTTAATGAGATCTATCTGCTCCTTTTAGTCCCTTACTCTAAACCCACCCTTTGTGGTTCTATGGACTGTGACTTGGTTATCATTGACTTAACAGCTAATGTGTGTGTGTGTGTGTGTGTGTGTGTGTGTGTGTGTGTGTGTGTGT
>CAJQZJ010034221.1:2424723-2478616 GCA_907164525.1 Lophiomys imhausi
GCTCGGGATATCATGGCCGCCCAAAACTTGCAAGAGACCATTTTGATGCAATCGCAAGAGGTTTATTTCGGGGAGATCAGTGCACTGAGGGCGCAACTCATATTCCCACACAGGGGTTAGAGGAGTTCATGACACCCAGCTGCATGAGGGCGAAGGTTTTATAGGGGAGCACCACAGATTAAGGAGGTGGAGGAAATCACAAGTGGAAATTACCAACTCATTCTTTAGTTAATTAGCAGGAAACACACCCTATACTTTTTTTCTCAGGAATGAACCTAATCTTATTTCGCTATCTACTTTGTGGTCAGCCAGTTCCTGAAACCCAGGGCCCATGGCTCGATTGACCTTCATTCTTGGTTCCACCCTTTTTATGATCAGCTAAGTTCCTGGAACCCAGCTGGCCTAGCTTCACTGCCTGCCAAGGGGGTCTCTAAAATTTTCATTCCTTTCAAAGTAAGCCAGATTCAGAAAGATAGAATTTTGTATTTTCTCCCACATGCAAATATCTATATTTTGAAAAAGATATGATGATACAATTGGGAGGGTGAATGGGAACCAGTGGGAGAGAAGATGGGGGATGGGAAAGAGAAATGAAGGAGCAAATATAACCAAAGTTTTATATATATATGTCATAATGAAAGCCATTATTTTTTAATTATATTTTGAGATTATAATGTAATTATGTCACTTCCCCTTTCCCTTTCTGCTCTTCAAATCCTCTCATATACCCTTCCTTGCTCTCTTTTAAATTCATGCCCTCTTTTTTCATTAAATGTTCTTCCATGCATAGATGTATGTGTGTAAATATAATCTGCTTGGTCCTTGTAATGTTATTCATGTCTATATTTTCAGGGCTGATCATCTGGTATTGAATGAACAATTGGTGTGCTCTTCCCTGTGGAAGACTATTTCTCCTGCTGTTAGCATTCCTTAGTTACCTGTAGTTGTTTGTATAAGACTGAGGCCTCCTTGGGTTTCCCTGTTCTACATTAGCATGTCTACTGTTGTTCTTGCTCAGCTCACCTCTGGGCCTTGTTATTGGTAAGATTTATAGATGCTGTTTCAGACATTCATCGGAGACAGAATCTCACAGAAAACTCCTAGATCCTCTGACTCTTACAATCTTTCCACCTCCTCTTCTGTCATCATCCCTGAGCCGTGGTACAGGACTTGAATTATAAATGTATACTTTTGGACCCGGCTCTACAGCTCTGCAGTTTAATTGATTGTAATGTTTTAAAATGTTCTCTGTCTGGTGCAAAGGAAAGTTTCCCTCATAAGGAGAGAAGACTAAACTTATTGTCGGTATAAGGAAATATTTAAAATGTAGTTAGTAATTATGCTGGTTTAGTAAAGTGGCAGCTGTAGTTTCTCTTCTAAAGTACATGAGTTCACTAGTCCTAGGTAGTTGGCTAGGTTTCCAATACCAGGCATGATTATCCTCTTGTTGAGTTGTTTTTAAATCCAATTAGATGTTGGTTACTGCCAAGATACAAGTGCCACTACTGTACCCCTCAGGTTTATCTTGCCATACTGGCTGTTGTGTTGCATAGGCATCATAACTGAGTAGGACTGTTGGTTGCTTCCCTCCTTTGAAAACTTGATGGTATCCTCTGGTACCATGAAAGAAAGTTTTTTTAACAATTAATAAATATATGATAATATTAAAATGTACACCTTTAACTAAGCCTGGTAGGAATGTATATAACCTATGTTTTATATCCTATATGGACATATGTAGGCTCCCTAACAAAATCTCCCTGGAGTCTTTGTTCAGAAAGTATGTGACCTGGTAATAAGTCTGGTGTTCCCCTTGCTCATCATTAGTACTAAAATTTTCTCTTTTCTTAGGTTTTTTTCTCTTCTTCAGCTTATAGTTGTACTTCTGAGTTTTGTACACATCAAGATGTAAACCTATTTCATGTGGTTGTACTAACAGTAATATCAATAATGACATTTCTATGGTTTTACTATTCCTCCCTAAAATACATGCAGAAGTTTTATTGTAAGAACAAGGACTTTTGGATTAGATGATTGTAGGAAGTTAGTTAGATTAATTAAATTAGATTTAGAAAATATCTAGGGGTTTCTGACACAGTCTCTTAATTTGAGGCATGAAGATCAACTTGGCTGTGACCAATTAGCTTATCAGCTTGTGGAAAAACAAGGATGAAGTCAGGTGAAAACAGGAAACAAACAGGAGACTTAATGGACTGAAAAACAAGGTTGAAGCCAGGAAAAACAGGAAAGACTTAATGGACTAAGAAACAAAGTATTTGGCCTGGCATTGCTTTCATCTGCTATGTGGGCAGAGCCCAAATTAAGCTGAAACAGGTGGAACAAGGAGAGATCCTATTTAAGGATGGAGCCAGAGGCCCCTCAGGAGAGAGAGTTCAAGAGTCCCGCTGGAGAAAGTGCTGGTGAACTGATGGCCAGATCTCCCTGAGGCAGAAAGAAGCTGGTGAGCAGAGAAAGCCTCAGCAAGACAGAAAAAGGCCAAGGACTAAACCCTGTGGCTCAGCTTTTGCCTAGAGGGGTTTGACCTGTCCGAACAGTGGCCTAAACAAAACTGTAGCTGGCTTTAAGGACTGAGGCAGAGCGGCAGAGTTGCTGATGCAAAGGAAATAAGCTGGCCTACAGACAGCTAAGGTCTCCCAGAGAGAAGAAAGCCTCAAGCCTTATTTAAGGTGAGACTGCTATAGCCAATTTACCCTGACGAATCTACATCTGAGATATTCCAGAGAAAAGACTGCTAAGTGCATTTAAGGGTCTACCACAGAGACTGTGTTCCTGACGACTGAAGACCTTCCCCAGAGACTGTATCCTTCTAAAAGGTTAGGAAAATAGTTGTAATAGTTATCAATAGGTTTAGTGGTTAGGTTAAAGGGGTTGTAGGAATTTATAGGGTTAATAGTTAAGAAATTGTTGGTATTTGTTATAAGTGAATAGTTATCAATAAATAAATACTTAATAATTTTAAAAAGTTTGGTTACAGATGATTTTCTGTGAACCTACTGTTTGGGTCTGGAACATGCTGAAAAAGACACCCAAACTCAGATAGCATGCAATAGCAATGAACCTTTATTTTATGCAGAACTCCAGCATGCAGGGATCACCATTTAAGCAAAATGGCGACCCTGAGATGAGCTTGCAAGACTCTTTTTAAAGATATTCAGGGGAATTCCTGGGTGGGTTAAGCAATCTTCAACATGATTGGAGCATTCAAACTGAAAAGCAAGAGCCAAAGCTCAGGCAAGGGGAGCAGGGCAACCTTTGGTCTGTTTACCATTAATCAGTGGTTGAGAGTTAATCTTAAGACATGGAGACACTGTCTAACCAGTATGGGGGTACTGGCCAACCAGTAGTTAAGCAATCTTCTCTTTTTTCTGGCCAGATGGCCAGTCTTGGCCATTGATTGTGGTTTTTCCATTAACTGCTGAGCTTGACTCTGGGAATGGGAACCTCAGGCCTGCTTTAATTTATCAAGAAGATGACACCTGTCATGGAATTGGCCTGACTCACAGGTTGGGCTTCTTTGGCGCTTTAGGGTCCTTTAGGGGTCTCAATTAGGGGTTCATTGAAGGCCCTTCACTACTTTCAGACATAAGAGTGCTCCATTCCTCTAGACACAGAAAAGGCCTCTCTCAGTGAGAGTCTTATAGACTGCTTCTGGGATGACCAGAAAATTAGATTTTATGACCTGCTTCAGAGAAGAAGGATGTGGGAAGAACAGAGAATTCTTCCCCTTGTGATAGATTTTTTTTCAAATTGTCTAAAATTGTGTGCCAAAGTTGTACAGATCAGGTGATGTGTCTCGATAACTATCATTACAAAATTTAATTCTCCCAACAACTTGACAGGAGTAGATAGTATTCTCTCTATAACACAAAACAGAGCCAAGAAAAATCAGTTCCAAATTATTTCAAGTAACAGGTGACCGTGACAGAAAACTTGAATGTTATAATCTGACTCTGAAATCCATGCTCTTTCATCTGTACCAGTAGTTCTCAACCTGTGGGTTTCAACCCCTTTGGGGGTTGCATATAAGATATTCTGCATATCAGATATTTACAATGCAATTCAAAACAGTAGCAGAACTACAGTTATGAAGGAGCAATAAAATAATTTTATTTTGGGAGTCACCACAACATGAGGAACTGTATGAAAGGGTTGCAGCATTACAAAGATTGAGAATCACTGAGCTAGTTTCACAACTTAGTTTCACAACTCCAAGGCAGTGCTAGGTCCAATGGTCACTCCCCATGATGTGTTCTTCATGAGAGAACAGCATTTCAAGTTGTAAGACTTCCAGAAAGAATAAGTACTTGACATGGAGCGATGACAGCTTCAGGTGAAATGTCAATGACTAATTCTCTCTCTGGTGTCACTGAGATTATTACAGCAGATTTCTTGAGGAGGGGCAGGTGTCTTCATTAAAATCACTAACCCAGAAGAGGAAGGGGAAGGAAACCTCTTTTAGAGAGAAGAAAAGGTAGATCAGGGGAGAACCCACAGGAATCCCCACAAGAACCTCATCCAGAGAGTTTCTGTCTTCATAGCCAAGCTACCAAGAAAGAAAATCAGGAGGGAAGGAAACAAATTCTTTGAAACTTCTCATTTAGAAAAAGCAACTATGGTTTTAAAGACTATACAGTTTGGCAAGAAAGATTAACTACTTTTTAAATTTTCCTAAGTGATTTTTTTTACAGAACCCCTAAAATCAGTCAGACAGCTTCAATTCTCTCTTTCCTGATACTTAAAGATAAAACAAAGGAAACTATACAGCTTAGTTAGAAGTACGAAATACAGCTTATTCACAAGCACACTGTCTTGAGCTGTTAAGACTAAGATCAAATGAGGATATTTGAGGGAAAAAAAGAGAGAAGCTCTATGAAAACTCTTATAATCTAAAACAAACAAACAAACAAAACCAAAATCCTACATGCACAAAAACCAAATAAATAGGACAACACAAGACCAATATGATGGGAAAAACAAAAGTATATAAAACTCTGTGGAGGTGTTTCAGTATTTGCAATGTGCCAATCTGCATGAAGAACAGAAAGTTTTTTCTTGGCAGTCAGGATCTGCTCTGAAATCTCAAAACTCAAGTAAAACCAATGTAAGCCAACAAGAGAAAATTATTCAAATTTATTTAATAATTCTTATTTGATATGGAAAACTTAATGAGAAAATGAAAACCCTGAGAAACAGTTAAAACTTAATCTTGTTCTTTATTATGTTTAATAAATAATAGAGTCATGGGCATTGTGATAGGGTAAAAATAATATGATCTAATAGAAACAGGGGAGTGGGGAAAAAGCAAGACCTTGATGCTTACATGCTTCCATGTATCTGTGTACTCTTAACTAAGGGTGTTCAAGATGAGAGAAGGCACTTCTCATCTGAGGGGCTAACTCTCCTAGGCTTTATGGTGCAATTCAGAAAGAAAAAAGACCTTGCTCTTTGTATGGTGTTCTCAGACTCTATAGCTTAAAAGGTGCATCATGCCTAGATCCCATATTTTGAGATCTGAGCCTTATCACTGGCTCTAGGCTAGGATGCTAGAGAAATAGGCTGGCATCAGAGTTAGTATGAGAAGAGAAAAAAGTTTAGCAAAGGCATTAAATAGCAGAAGAAAAGAAAGAAAGGAAGGAAAGAAGGAAGGAAGTAAAGAAGGAAGAAAGGAAGGAAGAAAGGAAGAAGAAAAGAGAGGGAAGAGGGGAAGAGAGAGAAGAGGAGAAGGAATGATGGGATTGGGGGCATCACGTAAGGTTTCCTCATACTGTCAAAAACTAAAATAAGCTACTTCTTAGGCTAAGAAATGAAACACTGGTGAATATGTGTACTTCTGTGAAACTGCTTTTTCTAAAGTATACTTAAATGTAATTCCCGGGAAGTGTATTTAATGTAAAGATCTTTATGAATAAATTAATTTATATATGTGTATACATGTATGTAGAGGCCACAAGTAGGTGTCAGGTATCTTCCTCAATTGTTCTCCACCTTATTTTTTGAGTTAGGGTTTCTTACTGAACCTAGTCCTTTCCAATTCAGCTACCCTGGCTGGCTAGCAAGCCTCAGGAACTCTCTTGTGTCTGCCTCCCCACCATAGCTATGAACTGCCTGCCACACCTCACTTTCTTTTTTTCTTTATATTTTTTTGAAGCTGGGTTGTAGGGATATTGTAGGGATATAGCTCAGATCCTTGTGACTGTTCATTGAGACCTTACCAGATAACCTATGTCCCCAGACCCCCTCTCCCACCCCCCACTGTAGAAAAAAAAAGTACCCCAGCTCTGTGGCTAAGTAGCTAGAGGGGTTAAAATGATTTCTTTTGTTCAACTAACTCATCAGTGTGGGTAACTTTCCTCTATGATTCTTTTGAGAACCTTTCTGTGTCCATCCAGGATCAAGAGTCATTCATCACAGATGTGTCACTTTGCTACTACTCCCATTCTTATTGTATTAGTTAGGGTTCTCTAGAGGAAGAGAACCAATAAGAAATAGGATAAACACACACACACACACACAATCAGCTTATGTTACATAGTAACAACAGTTTTCTCACAGCTGGTCATTAAGGTCACCTGGTCCTTCAGATGGGATGTATCAGTGGTCCTATTCTGGCACCAAAAAATATGGAAGGCCAAGTAGGCAAGATGGAAGGTCTCAAAAAGAAAATCATCTTTCTGTCACACTTTTTATTATTATTTTTTTTAAATCTCAACTGCTATGGGAGGTGCTGCCCAAACCATGGATGGACCTCCTTCCTACTAAATCAAGGCAGTCAGGACAGTTCTTTGGCTGTGCCCTGTCAAAGACAGACTTTGACACCAGGAGTAAACTGAGATGAAACATAGAGCAGTAGAGTCCATGGGAAGAAGCCAGAAGCTGATAGCTCCTGGAAAATTGGAGGCCAGCATTGCTTGTAACTGGTGAGAAACTCTGAACTCTGTTTTATTCTTCTTGGGCCAGAGCTGATTGCTTCTGGTGATTGACTCCTGCTGGTAGCAGCAGGTGATTAAGAAAAGAAACTTAATTTACCTGCGGGGACAGGAGGCTTTGAGCTCTTTAACTCAAGGGCCAGTGAGGAGCAGCCTACCAGCAAGGAGCTCTGAGCTCTTTATCTCTTAGAAGAAAAAGAAAAAAAAAACACACATTCACACACACATTCAATGAATGAAGCAAAGGGGGCTCCAACAAATTTCACACATACACATGCATACAGACAGACAATCATACATACATACATACACACACACACACACAGACACATATTTGGTGGATATGTGTATGGAGCAAAACTCCAACTCCAAACAACTATTTTTGTCCTTAGGCTTTTATACCCCTTAAGACAAAGCTCTCTGCACAAGAAGAAAAGTTACCTCCCAGCCATACAAGCAATTATCATAAAAACAAATAAAATCATTACATAAGAGGGATTTACAGCAGGATTATTGATTACATGTTTTTCCATTAAAAGTTGTACCTAACTAAACATTCTTACACTTCACAAGTTCATTGTAAGTTCAAAGCAATAGTTCATGTCACAGTTTAACAAAGTTTAAGGAGTTACAACAGGATTTTTTACATGTTTTTCCATTAAGACTAGAACCTGACTAAACATTCCTTATCTATTTTTTTTGCTCCACAAGGTTATCATAAGTTCAAATCAATAGTTTTTATGTCAAAGGTCAGCAAAGTTTTTTTTTTAAACCAAGAAACAGGTCATTTATCGTATATCTTACTTTTAAAGTTTTGTATAGTTAACTTAGCTAATAATCTATTTTCTGTTCATGACTTATCTTATCATGGTACATACTGACACCTGTGATCTCATCTCTAGATCTAACCTAGAGTGAATGTTTTCTCCTTGATCATAAATATTTTTCTTTTTAGTACAATTTCCATGCTTGTAACACAGAAAGGTTCACAGAACTCTTTTTGCAGCTTTCTTATTCTTCCAAGGGGCTTAAAATTATTTAAATCAAATCAGGAATTCTATAAAATCATTATCAAGTGATCTGCAGAAAATTTGCCAAACGGAGTGGGTTAATGCCCATGAAACAATCACACCATGCCAAATGCATGAGGGATACAGCAATGACAACATGAGAAGGCATATCAGCAGGAAGAAGCAATCCTGGGATGAAGTCCCTGGGGCAATGACTCTCCAAGATACATCCATCACAACCATGCAAAACAATGGGCTGTCTCCAGGAAGCCCACTTGCCCACTGCAGTTCCTTCTGCCCCATTACTGAGGTTATTCTAAATTGTGACAACTGGCCATTAAAACCAAACATCATAGTCATCCAGCATGCTACTAATGAAAGAATATCCAGAGAGCCCAAAAGCTGGTGACTTTTGGTTTCTGAAGGAGGAATAGGTTAGGATGGGTCAGAACTGCCTCTACCCTGCCTAGGCTGGGTATACCTGCAGAACCTGCACATGCACACACAACAATACTTCCCATCTCCACCTTAGGCCTTACAAGTGTGTCTTGGGAGTCTTCGGGGCTCCTTGGTACCTTACTGAGTTTTGTGGACAGGTCCTTCATTTTGGGACTCACGGCCCTGTCCTTTGTTTAAACTGGGAACAAGCTGTCCACTTATACAAATCAGACCAGTGATCATGACAATGAGGAGGTAATGCAAACAGGAAGACAACATCTCTACACTTGAACTAGGGGTCCAAACTCCACCAGTCCTATCTGGCAGGAAAGCAAATTGATTCATTCTTCTATGGATGCTAGTTACTCCCAAGACTCTAATGAAGCCCTTGATCCCGTTTCCTGAGCCTGCCTCCAAGCTGTAACTCAGGCCAGATGAACTGCACCAGCATCCCTGCATGTGCTTTTCCATTTTCTGGTGGCTTCTAGTAAGGCTAATTGGTTTTCAGAAAATTTCAAAGGATAAACAATCATCATCCATAAATTTAAGACTTGTCTTCTTTAACAGAGACTCAGGATGGGGGATGAGTATGCCAGTTACTGAGAAGTCTTCACAAAGTTGACTTCCCAGATAGCTTTGAGTGGCTGCTACATTAGCATGGGTATGTGGACTATGTGGTGGGAAGGAAGCTAGTGATGCCATGGGCTCCATAATTTCAGAGTCCTCCATGGTGTCCACTCTCCCTTAGACTGCTCAGTGAGCTCCGTGGGATCAGCAGAAGCTCTCCATCTTATGGAGACAAGGACATTAGGTGCAGTGCAGTACATGCAAGAACTGAAATACCATCAGTGAGCTACGCTATTTCTATGTTTCTGATACATTGAAAGACAGTTTTCATTGCATTTTATTTGTTGTGTATATGTGTGCAGATATAAGAGTGTCACAGGTGCATGTGTGGAGATCAGAAGGCAACTTGTGGGAACTGATTCTCTCTTTCCAATGTAGGACCCAGAGATCAAACTAATGTCATCATGCTGGACAAGTTCCTTTACCTACTGAGCCATCTCCCCAGCCCTCTAATGTTTTTAATAGTGAGTTAAAGAAAACCCTCATCACAACTATGCAGTATAGCTGAGGCAGGGATTTAGCCCTCCTGACCTGCTGCTTTCCAAGTGTCCTTTATCACTTTGATGAAACTTGTCTGGCAGTAATATTCTGTCTTGGCATGCTTCTAGACTGTAGTTTGAGTTGTTTTGTTTATAATTATATGCATCTTGTGTTTCCCTTAAAACCAAATACCTTTTGGCATTTTAATTTGAAAAATTTTTTTGCTATACAAAATTGAGACTATGGATAAAGAAACTTCAAATGGGAAGTGGAACAAGATGGCAGCCAAGCTTCTATGATTATGGCCGCTCCACAGGCTTACCAAGTTAAGCAGCTACTTGAGCACCAAACACAAGCTGAGGAAGTCAGATGAAAGAGCACACTGCCTGCTTTTAGTATGGCTTCCAGAGAAGACAGGAAGGAAAGAGCTTCCCTCACCAGCCTCGGCCATGCCATTGAAGGAGACAGTGGTCACTTAGGGGAGACAGAGAAAATAAAATCTAGAACCTTACATTTGAGCAAAGATGGTGAAACCCAGAAACACAAAGCCTTCCATACTGGAGTTGCTAAGCTTTCCGAACAGGTCAAGAAGTTGACTACTTCCACCATTCTTCCTCTAGCCTTTTTAAGTAACAGAGAGGATTTTTAAAAAAGATTTGTTTATTTATTTTACATATATGAGTGCTCTATCTTCATATCCCTGGCATATACCTAGCATACCAGTAGATATCCCAGGATAGGTGGTTGTGAGCCACCATGTGGTTGCTGGGAATCAAATTCTGGACCTCTACAAGAGCAGACGGTGCTCTTAACCATTGAGCCATCTGTCCAGCCCTGAGAGGATTTTTTAAGTGGAGTTTAGTAATTTAGGGTAATAGGTGGATATCTTTATCTACTTTGTGATGCTGTAGAAGGGATGTTTTATAAAATTTAGTCAGGGAAATACAATGTGCTAACTATTTTTCTCATCACTATGAAAAAAAAACCTGATAAAAAGTGAGAGAAGGAGGGAGGGAAGGAAGGAAAATTTATTGTCACTTCAGTCTGTCATGGCAGAGAGGGTGTGGCAGAAGGAGCCTGAGGTGACAAATTATACAGTGTGCTCAGTCAGAATGTAGGCCAGATGGATGTTGGTACCTGGCCCACTTTTTCCTTTTTTGTTTTTTAAATTCAATCTGGGAATTAATTTTTAACTCAGTGAGCAGTGAAATCATGCCACCTATGTGGAAGGGGATCTTTCCATATTGTTAGACTTCTTTGTAAACCTCATCACAGACACTCCCAGAGGTTTGTCTCCAATGTTGTCCTAAATCCTGTCAGGTAGACAGTAAATATTAATCATCATACACAACCACCCAGAATATATAGATAAGGCTTTATTTTAAGAATTGGGCAGTTTACAGTTGGGAAAAGAGTTGGGCAAGTGGAATCTTGAAAAAGATGTTCATGAAAGAACCAGTTGTTCACTAGCTCAAATGGACAAATAAGAGCTTCAGGGAAAACAGATTCTCCAATGCTATACCAGGGCCCTAAAGAGCTTGTGTCAAAGTCTATGGAAAGCCCTTTCATTTTGTTGGTTATCACTTGTGCATTCACAGTGAAGCATTTGGTGATGGGCCTAGGGTTGCTTTTCCTGGTCTACATAGTCAGTAATCGGGAAGAGTGTACACAGAGAAATAAGTTCTTGGTCTCACTACAGTGGCCCTCAGAAAGCAATAACTACTGCTTCTGAAGTATGCCATTGTCTATCTTTCAGGAAATTCTTGGTTTTGCATCTCCTCTTGTAGTCACTGGATGATAGCAGAGGTCATTGGTCAGACCCCAATGAGCGGTTAAACCTGCAAAACCATATTCACCTACAGACTTTGTTGAGTCCTAGCTTACCTTGTTGGCTACAGTTAAGGCGATTTCTACAGAGGGCTGGGGAATTTTGGGTTTCCCTTGTGACCCCCGTGTTGTGCCGCTTTCACAACCTCTTTAAGCATAACTTGGTCTGTCATGTACTTTCAGTTGGCTTCATCCAACAGACCATGACAACTGAGAAAATTGTTAGCAAGTTGAGTTGTACTCAGCAAGGCAAGAAAAAGTCCCAAAATAAAATGTTTCTGTGTAATCAGATGTTTTTTAAAGAGACATCATGTTCATTTTATTATTTGTAAGTGTAACTAAGTTTTTGCCCCAACTGGAAGTCCCCTGAGAACAGACACTGCAATATAACACACACTGATTATCACCTAAGGATTATTCTTTTTCAGAAAACAGAAAGCATGGGTTAAGCAAAGGATTTGACTATATATTTAACCTTGTAAACAAATTTACTACAGAAATGAGTTTTTTTCTTTCATGTCTGCATTCTCATTTTACAAAATAAATTATTAAGTGAATTAAAGACACACAAGAGTAAATAATATGTATTATGTGAAAAATATAAAAGCTTATGCTGTTTGACTTTTCCTGGGGAGACATGAACAAATGTCCACTTACCCCAGTGGGGCACTAATGACAGACCAAAGAAAGCATTCACCGTAGTCTAACTTAGTGAAGCAGGAAACACTGAGGTAACTTACAGGAGTATGACCAAGAAGTTATTACAGGAGCATGGATGATTCGAAGACATCACCAAAATCTGACCCCAGCAAGGGACATGGTATGAGAGCTGCATCTTTGGAGATCCCTGCACAACTTTAGACAGCTTCTGTCACTCTATTGGTGACAGTCTCATTTCCCCAAGAATGGTGACAGTTTATATAACCTTAGGAGGGGCTTGTGAATCTCATAAATTTCAGGAACTTCTTGAGACTTGTGAGTTTAGTGATTTCCCAAGTCTTAAGGAGACTCCTGACAAGAGGAAATGTTTGAATCCAAAGGAAATAGCTACACAATAGCTTAGCAGATGATGTCACCATCCATGAAAATAATTTTAAAAAGCTTCAGAAACTAGTAAGTGATGACAGCAGGGTTAGAGGATGCAAGGTCAACATAAAAGAGTCAATTGCTTTTCTGTATACATTTAACACACGAGTAAAAGTTAACATTTAAAACACAGTGATGGGCAGGCTAGATGACTCAGCAGGGGAAACACTTGCCATGCAAGCATAAAGACCTGAATTTGATCTCTAGAGCTAATGTAAAAATGCCTAATGTTACAGTTTTTAAATTAATTTTTAACTTTGTTAAAGTTATTTAAAAATCCTGCAAATACATAAAATACTACCTTTTTAAGCTAATAAACATCTTGAAAGGATGATAGGACAATCTCCAAGACTGTCCTTTCTCCCAATATACTTAGTCCACAAGCCTTAGCACTCACTGGTGGCTCTTGCCTGTCACATGGCTACAGTGTTGTTTGCCTACTAGACTGATGTCGGTACCCTGTCCTGCTCCCCAAATCTGAATGGGTTGGCACGATGCAGCTCTTTTTCTGTAGATATGATGTTTGATGTCCCTCCCTTCTGCTCTTCTGGACACTGTAATGGCCATGAGACCTGTGACTGATCTGAAAGATGGTGCCTCCCATAGGAGAGGCTGAGTGATTAGATGAAAGAGCTGAAACATTAGTGTGTTCACACATGATGCTGTGCATAGCTTGTCAGGATTGCATTGGTTTTTATCTCGGAAGCTGTGATTCCTTAGTGCCCAGATTAAGTTTGAATACTTCCATGGCATGACTGTGTCTTTTTGTCCCACAGATCTGTATTTATACCACTATTCTCACCTTGACTTCTGTCATTCATCTTCTAAGTTATCAGCTTTCCTTCTCTTCTGTGGGTATCAATAGCTATGTCACCATATTAAAGGTTCCCTTTTCCGAGGGTCAAGTTTTATTCCTAAAGAACCTTAGGCTTAACAATGCAACTAGCCTATTCTTAAAATGCTTACTTTTACTTATTGTGTTTTTAGTTTACTCCTGACATCATTATTAGTCTGATATTAGCAAGCATTTTTCCCTACTTGCTGGAGTAAACTTCTAGCATTTGAATGAATCTTGATTGTTATTGTTCATTATTCCTTTTCTTTGGACTCAAGTTTTTCTCAGGCTAGGTCAATGACATTTCCTAATTATATTCTCTACAATGTATATTGTTCTTCAGGATGAGTAACTCATCTACTTTTGTTGTATGTGTGCAAATATGTGTCTACATTTACATTTTTTACTTATTCTTACTTGTTGATATCACTACATAACAAGATAATGGCCAGGAGTGACCCCCATCTCTATTATACTTTGTGGTAGATTGAAAAGAAAATCTTTACTGTTTGGTGTCCTTTCTACTACCTGCTTTGTGCTAACATGCTCAGAAGAACACACTGCATTTACTCTTCCTACTAAGTTATTTTCGTGTACTCTAGTACCTCCAAAGAGATAGCAACAAAGTTTTTCTTCAGGGGGATCCAAGATGCATTTTAATCTTGGGGAAAACAGCCACAAAGCTACAAAAGTTATAAGACACTGTACAAAAAAATCTGAGTGAAGGGACTCACCTGGGTTTCACTCAGCTACCCAGGGACCATTAAAAGTCCCTGGACAGGACTTCCCTCCCACTATTGGACATGCAGGGAAGCCACTGAATCCGGGAATTTGGAACCCCCACCAGGAAAGACGCCGGGTAAGATCCACTCTAATACCCAGCGGGCAGAATCGGACCCCACACAGGGTTATTCTCCAGCCTACTGGGCCCCCCAGATCCCACACAGGCATTCGGCTATTTAGCAAAAAGTTGCAGACACATGGGAGTGGGCACACGACTCAGCAGGCGCGCAGGGGTTGAGGGCTCCACAGGCATCAGCCCAGTAGCCAGCTGTCCACAGCTGCATTTGCAAAGCCCAGACATATCTGTGCACCCCCAGAGGGGTGCTGGACAGGCTCCCCTATTGGATTTACAGTCATTGGGAAAAAAATCCTGCAGCTGAATTGAGTTACAGGATACCCTTCCAGCTGCAGACTACGTTCCACTGCAGTGTATGGGAACTTGGACAACAGTGACGCCATTTGCCAGTATCCAAAGCCAGCTCCATACACACATAGGCGGGGCTGTGAGAGTGGCAAGGCTATAGGGGATGAAGGCATATTTACCCACCACAGGGTCCAAACCTGGGCAAACTGTGAGGTTTTTATTATTATTATCAGACTTTTTTTTGCTAGTACGGGCCCTTCTGGTGGGAACCCGAGCTTAAGTATATATAGCTCCACCCCCTGGATCAGTGCAGTTTCCACCTGGGAGGCAGTGCTAAAAGACTCAGCTTACAGGGATGGAGTCAGGCAATTAGACTGCTACACCAAAGCACTCCCTTTGGATCCAAGCCCAGAAGACAACAGGAGCAGACAGCTAAGAACATCTGAATGACCAAAGGTCCCAGAAAAAAACAGAAAGCAAGGAGACATGACTCCAACAAAACACAACTATGCTAGTTCATCCAATCCTGACCACCTCACCACAGCTGAAACACATGAAAATGATGACAATTCTGCATTATGGAAAGGGGTAGAGTCCCTTCAAGAAGAACTTAAATCTATGAAGAAATTCAAAGAAGCCACAATTTCACAGGTGAAAGCAATGGATAATACCATTAGAGAGCTCCAAAATAAGGTGGCTCAACTTGAACAGGAAAAAGACAGGGCAATGGAAGACTTTCAGGCAAAGACAAGCAAATTAGAGCAGGAAATGTACAAAATGAATAAAATCATTCAAGACATGAAAATAGAAATAGAAACAATAAAACACAGTCAGAGTTAAAAGTGGAAATGGAGAATCAAGGGAAGAGAACAGGAACTATGGCTACGAGTACCAAAAATAGGATACAAGAGATGGAAGACAGGATCTCAAGAATGGAAGATTCGATGGAAGAAATCAGCACAACATCCAAAGAAAATGAGAAAGCTAAAAAACTCTCACCCACAACATCCAAGAAATCAAGGACTCAATGAAAAGATGGAACCTAAGAATTATAGGCATAGAGGAAAGAGAAGACTCCCAACTCCAAGGTCGAGGAAATATCTTCAACAAAACCATAAAAGAAAACTTCCCAAACCTAAAGAAAGAGATGCCAATAAAAATCCTAGAGGCTTACAGAACACCAAACAGATTAGATCAGAGAAGAAACTCCTCTCGCCACATAATAATTGAAACTTCAAATGTACAGAAAAAAGAAAGAATATTAAAAGCTGTAGGAGGGAAAGGTCAAGTCACATACAATGGCAGACCCATCAGAATCACACCTGACTTCTCCTCAGAAACTTTAAAAGCTAGAAGGACCTGGACAGATGTCCTACAAGCCCTGAGAGAACATAGGTTCCCAGCCAGACTACTATACCCAGCAAAACTCTCTATCAACATAGATGGAGAAAATAAGATAATCCATAACAAAATCAAATTCAAACAATATCTCCCCACAAACCCATCCCTACAGAAGATCCGAGAAGGAAAATACTAACCCAGAGAAGATAACTACATCCAAGAAAACAGAGGAAATAGAAACCTCCACAGCAACTAAACAAAAAGAAACACAAGACAGCCAGCTATACGAAAATAATGGGAAATAATAACCCCTGGTCACTAATATCCATCAACATCAATGGACTCAACTCCCCAATAAAAAGACATAGACTTACAGACTGAAAACGTAAACAAGACCCATCTTTTTGCTGTATACAAGAAACACATATCACTATCGAAGATAGACACTATCTCAGAGTAAAGGGCTGGGAAAAGGTTTTCCAAGCAAATGGACCCAGGAAGCAAGCTGGAGTAGCCATCTTAATACCAAACAAAATGGACTTCCAACTGAAGTTAATAAAAAAAAAAAAGACAGAGAAGGGCATTACATGTTCGTTAAAGGAAATATTCATCAAGAGGACATCTGAATATTAAACATTTATGCTCCAAATACAAAGGCACCTACATTTGTAAAAGAAACACTTCTAAAACTTAAATTGCACATCAATCACAACACATTAGTAGTGGGAGACTTCAACACCCCAATCACAACAATGGACAGATCATCAAGACAGAAGCCAAACAGAGAAATAATGAGTCTAACAGAGATCATGAACCAAATGAACCCAACAGATATCTACAGAACGTTTCATCCAAACACAAAATAATACACCTTCTTCTCAGCACCTCATGGAACCTTCTCCAAAATCGACCATATAGTTGGACACAAAGATGGCCTCAACAGATACAAGAAAATTGAAATAACCCCTTGTATCTTATCAGACCACCATGGAATGAAGCTGGACTTCAACAGTAAAGAATCAACAGAAAGCCCCCACACACATGGAAATTGAACAACTCTTTACTGGATGACTACTGGGTCAGAGAAGAAATGAAGAAGGAAATCAAAGACTTCTTAAAATCCAATGACAATTAAGGCACAACATACCCAAACCTATGGGACACAATGAAATCTGTGCTACGAGGAAAGTTCATAGCACTAAGTGGCTTCAAAAAGAAAATTGTGACAGCTCATATTAGCAAATTAACAGCTAAACTAGGTGAATTGGAAAAAAAAGAAGCAAACATTCCCAAGAGGAGCAGAAGGCAGGAAATCATCAAACTTAGGGCTGAAATCAACAACTTAGAAATAAAAAGAACTATACAATGAATCAATGAAACCAATAGTTGGTTCTTCAAGAAAATCAACAAAATAGACAGACCCTTAGCCAAATTAACTAAAAGGCAGAGGGAAAAAACCAAAATCAACAAAATCAGAAATGAAAAGGGAGAAATAACAACAGACATTGAGGAAATCCAGAGAATATTTCGATCCTACTTTAAAAATCTATACTCCACCAAATTTGAAAACTTATGTGAAATGGAAAATTTTCTTGATAGATTTCACCTACAGAGGCTAAAGCAAGATCAGGATAACAGATTAAACAGTCTTATAACCCCTAAGGAAATAGAAACAGTCATTAAAAATCTCCCAAGGGCTGGAGAGATGGCTCAGCCATTAAAGGCTAGGCTCACAACCAAAAATCTCCCAACCAAAAAAAGCCCAGGGACAGATGGCTTTAGCACGGAATTCTACCAGACCTTCAAAGAGGAGCTAACACAAATACTCTTCAAACTCTTTCACCAAATAGAATCAGAAAGAACATTGCCAAACTCATTCTATGAGGCCACAGTCACCCTGATTCCTAAACCACACAAAGACCCAACAAAGAAAGAGAATTTCAGACCAATCTCCCTTATGAACATAGATGCAAAAATACTTAATAAGATACTAGCAAACCGAATTCAAGAACACATCAAAAGTATCATACACCATGATCAAGTAGGCTTCATCCCAGGAATGCGGGGATGGTTCAACATACAAAAGTCTATCAACGTAATTCACCATATAAACAAGATGAAAGAAAAAAAACCACATGAAAATCTTGCTAGATGCAGATTTAGCATTTGACAAAATCCAACACCCTTCATGCTAAAAGTTCTGGAGAGAACGGGCATACAAGGACCATACCTAGAAATAATAAAGGCAATATACAGCAAGCCAGTGGCCAACATCAAATTAAATGGAGAGAAACTTGAAGCATTTCCTCTAAATTCAGGGACAAGACAAGGATGTCCACTTTCACCATATCTTTTCAATATAGTACTTGAAGTTCTTGCTAGAGCAATAAGACAACTAAAGGAGATCAAGGGGATACAAATCAGAAACAAATTTCAAATTATCCCTATTTGCAGAAGATATGATAGTATACATAAGCGACCCCAAAAATTCCACCAAAAAACTCTTACAGCTGATAAACACCTTCAGCAAGGGGGCTGGATAAAAAATTAATTCAAAAAAAATCAGAAGCCCTTCTTTATACAACAAACAAATGGGCTGAGAAAGAAATAAGGGAAACAACCTCCTTCACAATAGCCACAAATAATATAAAATACCTGGGGGTAACTCTAAACAAGCAAGTAAAGGACCTGTACAACAAGAACTTCAAGCCCTTGGAGAAAGATGTGGAAGAGGCCTTTACAAGATGGAAAGATCTCCCATGCTCTTGGATAGGTAGAATCAATATAATAAAAACAGCTATCCTACCAAAAGCAATATATAGCTTCAATGAAATTCCTATCAAAATGCCAACCCAATTCTTTATAGACCTTAAAAGAGCTATTCTCAATTTCATATGGAACAACAAAAAACCCAGAATAGCAAAATCAATCCTGTTCAATAAAAAAGCATCTGGAGGTATCACCATCCCATGTCAAGCTGTACTACAGAGCAATAGTAGTAAAAACAGCATGGTATTGGTATAGAAACAGACCAGTAGATCAATGGAATCGAATTGAAGACCCAGAAATGGACCCACACACCTATGGCCACCTAATTTTTGACAAAGAAGCCAAAACTGCACAATGGAAAAAGGACAGCATCTTCAACAAATGGTGCTGGTCCAACTGGATGTCCACATGTAAAAGAATGAAATTAGACCCATACCTATCGCTTTGTACAAAACTTAAGTCCAAGTGGATCAAAGACCTTAACATAAGGCTGGTCACACTAAAGACACTAGAAGAGAAAGTGGGGAAAACCCTCGAACTCATTGGCACAGGTGACAACTTCCTGAACAGAACACCAACAGCTCAGGACCTGAGACCAACAATCATAAATGGGACCTCATGAAATTGAAAAGCTTCTGTAAACCAAAAGACACTGTCATTCGAACAAAACGGCAGCCTACAGACTGGGAGAAAATCTTCACCAACCCCACATCTGACAGAGGGCTAATATCCAAAATCTACAAAGAACTCAAGAAATTAAATGCCAAGAAACCAAATGATCCAATCAAAAAATGGGGGATGAAGCTAAATAGAGAATTCACAAAGGAAGAATCCCTAATGGCTGAGAGACACTTGAAGAAATGCTCAACATCCTTAATCATCAGAGAAATGCAAGTCAAGACGACTCGACTCTGAAATTCCATCTCACACCTGTCACAATGAATAAGATCAAAAGCATATGACAACACATGCTGGCGAGGGTGTGGAGAAAGGGGAACCCTCCTCCATTGCTGGTGGGAGTGAAGGCTTCTACAACCACTATGGATGTCAGTATGGCGATATCTTAGAAATTGGAATAGCTTTGCCTCAGGACCCAGCCATACCTCTTCTGGGTATACACCCAAATGACTCCTCACTGAATCATAAGGAAGTTTCCTCATCTATGTTCATAGCAGCCTTATTTGTAATAGCTACAAACTGGAAACAACCCAGATGTCCCTCAACTGAAGAATGGGTTAAAAAACTGTGGTACATCTACAGAATGGAATAATACTCAGCTATCAGAAACAATGAAATTATGCAATTTGCAGCCAAATGGATGGAACTAGAGAAGCTCATCCTGAGTGAGCTAACCCAGACTCAGAAGGATGCACATGACCTCTATTCACTTATAGTAGGATTTTAGCTATATAGTACAGGATATTGATACTACAACCATCACACCAAAGGGAACATGGACAAAGACTTTTTATTCTTTATTTGTTTGTTTATTTGATTGTTTTTTAGTTTTCTCTCCCTAGCAATGAGACACTTTTCACTGGTGGTACTGCTTTGTAGGCCCCCAGTGTATGAGGAGGCTCTTGGCCCTCATATGACCTCTGAACTGGGGCGAGGGACTGTTATGTAGGGACACTCCACTCCAGAGGAGTGGGATGGAAGGGTTAGGGGGTTAAAAAAAAATGAAATGTGAAGTTTCGGCCTTTTGCTACCAATTGTCATAAAATGTTTAGGATAATTAAGAAATGCAAACTAATAGTCATGCAAGCTTTTCATTTTGTTAGGTACTATGACAGTATATTATAGTTATTTTCTAAGCTAATCAGAAATCAAGTTGCTAAGAGATAAGCAACATTTGCTTATCTAAATATAAGAGATAGATAGGGTGTCTTGAAAAACCTCAAGAGATCTGCAGAATATGCATTCAAAGATGTTTTCTTAACTTTAGATTTTTTGATATTGAGACATGCTGACAGCACCCCCTATTCTACTCCAAGTAGAAGATGAGCATGGAAGAATCTCCAGTGGGAGATGATTGAATTGGTGGTAAGCCTTTCTCTTAGCAAGAAAAACCCCTTGCTTCAACTGTAGACAGAATGCTGTCCAAAAAGGTCAAAACTTGGAAGCAGGTAAGTCGACAGCCTAGCTGTGCCAAGACAGGGTAGGCAAGTCCTTCCTAATTCCTGTTCTACAATCAATGTCTGTCAGAGAAATGGGGCAAAACGGCTGAAGATTGATGCTGTAATGTATGGAGAGAAAATGGGAAATGTCATACCAGGCAGCCACGGGCATGTCATTACTTAGTTTTGGAAGCTGCGGGCCCTGCACTTCCTATATAATCAGATAGATTTATCCCTCTCAGGTGTCTGAGGTGGTTGAAGAATAGATAGCTAGAGTCTCATAGTTAAATTTTGAGTTGTTTAGGAATCAAGAGGGTGTTCTAGATCTAAGATGTTTTTAAAATTGTGATGCAAGTTAGTACGAAAGCTGAGTTAGATATAGAACTTTAAACTCAAGGAGATGGTTAGATAGTAGAATGTTAAAGTCAGGTGCCAAAAACATATGTACTGGACATTGAGAATATATGCTAAACCATATAACTCTCATAATTGTGGCCTATTTATTTCTGTTGGTTTTGTATTGTATTTATTGTTATAAGAGAAAGTATCATTTGTTGAACTGAAAGGGGGAGCTGTTGGGAGGAAAAAGATATACCTTAAACTAAAAAAAAAAAAAAAAGGGAAGAGGGTGGGGGATTGAGGGGGAAGAGGTTGGGAGGGTGGGACTGTAGAGGGGAGTAGGGAGGAGATTGTGGTTGAGATGTAATTTGAAGAAATAAAAAAAAAGAAAATTGGTGGCTACTTCAATATGCAAATGGACACAACACACATATATGCATCTATACACACATATGCACACAAGTACATGTCTGTGTATATAAAGAGTCTAAATCAAGATATTAAATCAGAATATCTCTAGGTGATTGAGATTATAGATATTTTTATGTTCTTCCTTATGCTTGTATTTTCTGATTTTTCTGTAGTGACTATGTAATAAAAATATGCATAGCAAAAAAAGTTTTTCTTCAATGTCTTGTAACAACCTCTGCAGAAAAGAAATTCTCCCTTTATTAAATTCTTCCTTCCTTTTCTATCCTCCAAACTCTGCCATGTACCCCTCCCTGCCTTCCTTCAAATTTGTGACTTTTTTTACTAATTGTTATTGCATGCATATATAGGAATGTACATGTATATATATATTCCTAATGTGTGTGTATATATATATATACATACACACACTTTTTTCCTAAATATATGCTGTTCAGTTTATATAATGATACCTGTCTGTATGATTTCAGAACTGACCGTTTGGCACTGAACAACCAGTGGGTTTTCTATTCTCTGGGGAGGGCTATCTCTCCTGCTGTCAACTTTCCCAGCTTTCTGCTGGACAGAGACAAGCCCACAAGGCCTTGACCCTACAGAAATAAATTCTCTTTTTACTTCTTGTATTTATTTACATTTGCTTAGGTCAGTATTGAATTGTCCTTATTGATGCTTTCTAAAGCTTGTAGAAAAGCTCAAGTGTATTCCTGCAGTTCAGTATTAACAATATTGTCAATGTTTTATATTGTGTAGTATGTTGTATAAGTAGAAAAGGATTAAAATACATTGTATGTATATAATATTTATATTTGCCTTCTTTGCTACTGTTATTTTCAACAAATGGTTTGTGGAATCTTCTGTGAAGTATTCATATTTTCAGAAAGTATATATATTTTTATTATGTAAAATCAGATTTTTGTCTCTTCTAGCAGTAAAACAAGATTAAGAAATTTGTCATTTTATGTTTTTAATATTCAATTTTTTCTGAGAATATTTTGACTATTTCATCCCTTACACACATTTTATTATTTTTTAATAACTCTCATATATTTTACCTAAACATAACCTTGAATGCTTGTGTTTTTTCACACAATAATAGAAAGGAGCCTTAAGATACAGGAAATAGTGTCTCTCAGCCAAAAGGAATTCCTTCTTTGTGAATTCTGATTAGCTCTGTTCCCCATTTTTTGATTGGATTATTTGGTTTCTTGTCATTTAATTTCTTAAGTTCTTTGTAAATTATGGATATTAGCCCTCTGTCAGATGTGGGGTTGGTGAAGATTTTCTCCCAGTCTGTAGGCTACCGTTTTGTTCGAATGACACTGTCTTTTGCTTTACAGAAGCTTTTCAATTTCATGAGGTCCCATTTATTAGTTGTTGGTTTTAGGTCCTGAGCTGTTGGTGTTCTGTTCAGAAAGTTGTCACCTGTGCCAATGATTTCGAGGGTTTTCCCCACTTTCTCTTCTAGTAGATTTAGTGTGTCAGGCCTTATGTTATGGTCTTTGATCCACTTGGACTTAAGTTTTGTACAAGGTGATAAGTATGGGTCTAATTTCATTCTTTTACATGTGGACATCCAGTTGGACCAGCACCATTTGTTGAAGATGATGTCCTTTTTCCATTGTACAGTTTGGCTTCTTTGTCAAAAATTAATTGACCATAGGTGTGTAAGCTTCATTTCTGGGTCTTCAATTCGATTCCATTGATCCACTGGTCTGTTTCTATACGAGTACCATGCTGTTTTTATTACTATTGCTCTGTAGTACAGCTTGAAATCTGGAATGGTGAACCTCCAGATGGTTTATTTTTGTTGTTGTTGTTGTACAGGATTGATTTAGCTATTCTGGGCTTTTTGTTATTCCATATGAAATTGAGAATTGCTTTTTCCAGGTCTATAAAGAATTGTGTTGGTGTTTTGATAGGAATTGCATTGAATCTGTATATTGCTTTTGCTAGGATGGCCATTTTTATTACGTTGATCCTACCTATCCATGTGCATGGGAGATCTTTCCATCTTCTGATGGCCTCAATTTCTTTCTTCAAGGACCTGAAGTTCTTGTCGTACAGGTTTTTCACTTGCTTGGTTAGAGTTACCCCCAGGTATTTTATATTGTTTGTGGCTATGGTGAAGGGTGTTGTTTCCCTGATTCTTTCTCAGCCCATTTATTTTTTGTATAAAGAAGAGCTTCTGATTTTTTAAAATAAATTTTGTATCCAGCCACCTTGCTGAAGTTGTTTATCAGCTGTAAGAGTTCTCTGGTGGAATTTTTGGGTCACTTATGTATACTTTTAAATGCTCAGCATCCTTAATCATCAGAGAAATGAAACTGAAGACGTCTCTGAGATTCCATCTCACATCTGTCAGAATGGCTAAGATCAAAAGCTCATATGACAGCACATGCTGGCGAGGGTGTGGAGAAAGGGGAACCCTACTCCATTGCTGGTGAGAGTGCAGGCTTGTGCCACCACTATGGAGATCAGTCTGGTGATATCTTAGAAAACTTGGAATAGCTTTGCCTCAGGACCCAGCCATACCACTTCTGGGTATACATCCAAATGACTCCTCACAGAATCATAAGGAAGTCTCCTCATCTATGTTCATAGCAGCCTTATTTGTAATAGCTAGAAACTGGAAACAACCCAGGTGTCCCTCAACTGAAGAATGGATTAAAAAACTGTGGTACATATACACAATGGAATACTACTCAGCTAACAGAAACAATGAAATCATGGAATTTGCAGCCAAATGGATGGAACTAGAGAAGCTCATCCTGAGTGAGCTAACCTAGACTCAGAAGGATGTACCCGGCATCTATTCACTTATAATCAGATTTTAGCCATATAGTACAGGATACCTGTACTACAACCAATGCACCAAAGGGAACATGAACATAGACTTTTTTTCCTGCCAGTGAGACATTTTGCCCTAGTGGTGCTGCCTTGTAGGTCCCCAGTGTATGAGGAGGTTCTTGGCCCTCATATGACTGCTGCACAGGGGCGGGGGACTGTTATGTAGGGACACTCCACTCCAGAGGAGTGGGATGGAAGTGATAGGGGATTGATAGTGGAAAGGCGGGACTGGGTGGAAGAGGACACTAAGATGGAGATGTAACCTGAAGTAATAATTAAAAAAAAGATACAGGAAATAATTCTAAGGGCATAGTTGCATTGCTAAACCTATTGACCACCAGGTGTCGCTCTTACTTCATGCTTAGCCAGAAAATGGAAAAGAATGCTGCAATGCTGGTCTTCACATGATGAAATGTCTCTATCAGCAGGGAAGATTCATACAGTGTCATTAAGCAATAAGAGATAAAATGGAATACATTTTGGTAGTAGAAGCAAAAACCTCTGCTTGATTAGCTTTAATTATCCAAATATGATAACTGTCTAACACATGGATTGTCAAGAATGAAGGAATTATTGCATAGGGCTTAAAGTGTTGCTAATAATACGCTGGCTTTATTAAATGCCCCCATACAGTGGTTGGTCCATTATTTTATCTTTTGCATCACATTTATGATGGAAATTTGAAATATTCTTTTCTCATAGGTTTTGTCAGAACTGATGAAATTAAAGGTGAGTAAACAGAAATTAGAAATTGTTGTAAATACCTTTACGTTTTTCTACAAAATAAAAACAAATATTAAATTTTTTAGTTCCTGTATTTCAAGGTATAAACTTCTAAACACCAAGTAAATTTCTGCAAAATGTAGAAACTAGTTATCCATAGACTACACAGTAATTTAGCAATTTTAGAGTAGTTTTTGCAAAGTTGGTTATAAGTCAGAAAGTTCCAGGATTAGTAGGGAAGGGAATTATATTCCCAGTAGAAAGTACCTGAGGTCTATTCATAATACAGGAGCAATGAGTTATCATATACATAACTTAAAAGATTGACAAGGCCCCTTCTCAAGGTTATATAAGGAGTAATGACAACTGTGAAGAGGAAGTTCTTCAACCTGTTGAGCTATCTGCAAGTCATGCAGAGTCTAGGCACAGTAATTTCTTGAGTTGCAATCAGGGGAATGGCCATGGTGGTACGTGAGCATTTTGATGAGGTAGCTGCCTTTGAGTCATCTACGCCACCCCTATTCCACACTCCTACAACTAACCACCCCAACCTCACTTCTATAAGTAATAGCAGTTAACTTATTGATTCACTGAGCTGGGCTTTTGTGGAATCATTTCTTTTGTCTGTTGTCAGTGCCATGTCTGGGTTGGGTAGACATTTGTTTGTAACGTCATACAATGCTGAAATTGTTCTGGAAGCCAAATGAAAGGTGACTACTAGAGTTGCTTAATCTGGCTTCCAGAACAAAGTCAGCATTGTATGACTTAAGTTTCAGGAACCTCCTCAGACTTATGAGTTGTTTTTTATTTTTTTTCCCCTGAGTCTTAAAGAGCCTCTATCCTGAATGAAATATTTCAGTTTAGAGGAATTTGCTAAACAACAAATCGGTCAAGGTGTTAGTCCGTATTCTGCCATTATAATGAAATACCTGAGACAATGAATGTATTAAGAGAAAAAGATTATTTTGTTTTATAGTTTCAGAGGTTCCAGTTCATGATAAATTGGCACTGTGTCTTTGTACCTGTGATTAGGTAGCACATTATGGAGGGGACCACGTGACAGAGCAGAAATGGTTGCCTCATGACAAAAATACAAAAGAGAGACAGGTGAAGGGTCTTATTGTTCCCCTCTGGGAAACACCCTTAGTGACTTAAAATCTTCCATTCTTCCCTAACTCTCCAAGGTTCTACCACCATCCAGTATTACTATCTTGGGGAGGAAGGCTTCAGCATACAGCCTTAGGAGACATTCAGCATCAACAATATAGCAAGAAGTTTCTCTTATCCCAGTCAGAATGTCAGAAAACAATATAATCAAGTGAGGAGGAAATATCTAAAAATATCACTATTAGGTCATTGGACAAAAATGGTCTATCCAGACAAATTGACAGGAATTTCTAAGTTTATAGACCTAATTTGCATACCAACCACTTCTTTTTTTAATGTTTCTTTATTACTTCAAGTTACATGTCTGTCACAGTGCCCTCTTTCCACCCCTCCCAGTCCCACCCTCCCACCTTCTACCCCCTCTCCCTTCTATCCTACTCCTCCAGAGAGGGTTGTCCCTATATATCAGTCCCCTGCCCCAGTTCAGTAGTCATATGAGGGCTAAGAGCGTCCTCATATACTGGGGTCATACATGGCAGCACCACCAGGACTAAGTGTCTTATTAGCAGGTAACAAAGTCTGAGTTCCTGTTCCTTTTGGTGCATTGCATACTAAGCACTTTTAATTAGTATTCTAGTGACCAACCTTAAGTATAAGCATGCAGCTACATATTATTAGGCTTGTATGGGAAATAGACTATAGAAAAAAAGGGCAAAAACTGATAAACAGCAATTTGTAGGAAACAGAGCTATCCAGGCAGAATAAAATTTAAACAAACACCCCAACCATCCTCTAAGAAATAAAACATAGAAATTATGAAATAAGAATAGAATTATTAAATATGTAAAGAACAAGAGTGAAATTAAAAATCATAGCAGTAGCAGACAACTCAATAGAATACTAGAAGATGAAATTGAGGCAGTTGTCCATTAGCAGAATATACAAATTGTGAAAAGTAACAATAAAAAGGTATCAGAGGTAGAAGACTGGTCTAGAATATCTATTGTCCAAATAGCAGCTGTGTCAGGGACAAAGAAGAGAGACCCACAAAACAGAAAATACCAAGTGGGCCCAGCAGAATGCACAAGAGCAGGCAGACATTGGTCAGCAAGCTGAGACCACATCTTACCTCCTTCCTCTAGGGAGAGATCACTTGGGTTCAGTTTCCCATGAATCAGAAACTCCTTTCCCTGCAGACTGAGTGCTACACATGCTAAGATGTTTGCATATGATTCCTACAAAAGCTTACCCCTCAGCCCAAACAGGCAGTTTTCTCCACTTGGATCTAATCTGGTTTCTGAGATTTGCTTGGTAATAGAATGCAGTTGATATATGATATTCTGGGATTTTAATGAAGTTTGTAGTTTCTACTAGGGTCTCTGGATGCTTGCTCTTACATCCATTTATCACACTGTCGCCCAGCACTGTGGAGAGAGATAACTTCTATCAAACTTCCATCTGAGTTCCTAGTCACCAGCTGGTTCCAACTTGCTGGCTAAGAAAGTGGGTAATTTTGGAAGCTGATCATCAAGCTGCATCTCTACCATACAATCCAAATGGTAGGCTTGTGAGAGCAAAATTGATGGCTGCTGCTCCTTTCCATCTGTTTCTAAGATGTGTACCTTCTGTGTATCATTTGTGTACCTTCTGACCATGAACTCACCTTCATAGGACTCTTTATATCATGATGTACTCCCACAATTTTCTTCCAAGACAGGGCTTTTCTGTGGAGCCCTGGCTGCACTGGAACTTACTCTGTAGACCAGGTTAGACTTGAACTCAGAGATCCGCCTGTCTCTGCCTCCTAAGTGCTGGGATTAAAGGTGCACGCTGCCACCACCTGTCTGTACTCCCACAGTTTGGACAACCTCACCGCCACCTGGCTGAACTCCCAGTTTGGACACTCTCCTGAACATAATCATGGATAAAACAAATTTACCAAACAACTTAATGATTTAGACCACATGTGTGAAAAACATTTCAACTATTCAAAAAACTCATTACACAGCCCCAGAAGAGCCTACCTAGCAACACTATTTAAACTATCCAGTTTTCCTTATTTTACATAGACTTTGATTTAAAACACTTAATCCAAATGAGTTTAGACTGTTCTATACTTTTTGACTATTTTGAGGTCTATACTTGAAGTGGGTGGTTTTCCAGTTTTTCCTCTTATGATCCAGTTTGGGAACTGATTAATAACATTCCATTTAGAAAATAGCTGAGGCCTCACTAATCGGAAATCATCAAAAGTGGAATTCTTGCTCTTAATATTTCATGTTTTGAATATAATCAACTGTTTATATGAAAATGGAGAAATGCAATGAGCCTCAAAAAGTTGTTAAAATGAAAAACCAGAAAAATTTTTTTCAACAAAAGGGGGGGTGATTCTTGAGGCTCAGGATTGTTCCAGTTTTAAGACATTTTTGTTTTTTTGTTTCAACAATATTTAGATGACACCTTCCATCCATCCTCGACTCCCAAACCTTACCCTCTGTGTTGCCCCACCTCCTTTGAGGTGACATATTTTTAACAGAGTTGCCCAAAGCATTAAGGTAAGATGCTGAAGCCCCTTTCTTCTCACCCTTTCTACATCCACTGTCTTAAGGAAGGACTGGCACAGGAAGGAGACACCTTAGGAATTTCCCCTACGGTAGAGTTCCATTTCAAAGACCTTTAAGGTCTTAAGATCTTTAAGATGTAATAAGTGTTTCTTCTAAAAGATTGGTTGGAAAAATATACTGAAGTCCCAAAGCAGGAGGAATCAGCATTTCTTTCCAGAGATGACAGGAGCCAGAGCAGAGCTCCCAGTGGAGAGCTGTCATTGCATAGATGGACCAGTGTGACAGCCCTCTGACAGGGAAAAATGCCTGCTGGTGACATCTTACTCTGCCTGTCTCCAGCAAGAATAATATAATCACTGGTCATCTAATTAAAAACGAAATAAATTAATGCCTTTTCAAACATGAGCTTGTAGAATCTCAGGTTATGGAGTGTCCTTGAGCAGAGGGCTGCCACATTGTGGAGAAGCAGACCTTGATGAGATGCCCCACGTGCTCATTCTGATTTCATTGCTTTTGCTAGCATTATGTCAATGTGTTGCTTGGGTGGCTTTCTGCCAGTGTACTTGTTCATTCATTCATTCACTTACCATTCTTGCCATAAATATTGATTGGAGGCTACTGTGGGCCAGGGCATGCATCCTGGGATATAAAGATGGACAGGACATTCTTCCATCATTTAAAAGACCTCACTGTAGAGGCAACAGATATAAAAGTCTCTATGATACAATCTGATTAATCTGTGATAGAGATAACAACTGTACATATGGATTCCATATTATGGAAGATAAAAAACTGTGGCCTTTCAGAAAGATCACCCCTCAAATAAGATAATTTGTGGAACATCTTCTTCAGTTGACCAAAGACCCCACCATATCTGCATTTAAAATAAGTCTGTTTCATTCATACATGTGACTTGCTAGGCACTTGAGTATGAGATCCCAGTGTAAAGTTAAGTCTATCAAGAAAACACCTACCATGCCGGGCGGTGGTGGCGCACGCCTTTAATCCCAGCACTTGGGAGGCAGAGGCAGGCGGATCTTTGCGAGTTCGAGGCCAGCCTGGTCTACAAAGTGAGTCCAGGACAGCCAAGGATACACAGAGAAACCCTGTCTCGAAAAACCAAAAAAAAAAAAAAAAAAAGAAAACACCTACCATGTGGCAGTATCTTACAAGTGGAATCTCACAAATCTTAAGACCTTTTACAAATGGATTTTAAAGGTCATACTATATCTTAAACCATTCAGACTCATGATTCTCTCAGGTATGAAAACAATACCTCACCAACTACATATCTTATACAGTAGAAAAACTAAACAAATTCATCCTTGCTAATCAGTATCATCTCAGCCTATTTAAAGAGTGTTTTGAATCTGGAGAGATGACTCAGCAGTTTAGAATACTTAGTGCTCTTGCAGAGGACCTAGGTTTATTTCTCAGCACTGATATCAGGCAGCGTGGGCCTCTGACCAGTTTGGGCACCACACTCATGTGGTGCATGTAGACTCATACATACACACATAAAATAAAAATAATAAATAATTCTGCTGCCATATTTATATGCTCAGAGGGAGAGGTTTGTACAAGGCATATATCACAGGGGCATTTGGAGACTTAGAGTTCTGCCAAGCACAAGACATAAAAGTTTTTAATTAAATTCAGCATCTAAAATATATTATTCAAATCTCTTTTGTGCCTTTTTTAGCTGCTTGACTTTTAAAATTTATTCTTTGATGCTTTCTTTTTATTTATTTATTATTAAAAATAGTTTTTCATACAATATATTCTAATAATAGGTTTCCCTTCTCCAACTCCTTCCAGACCCCTCTTCACGTACCCAAATCCACAAGCTTTCTTGTTCTCTCTTATTTGAAAATGAACAGACATCTAAAAAACAAAAAGAGGAAAATAAAGGAAAAACAAAGAAACAAATAAACAGAAAGGTAAAGAGTCAAAGAAAAAGCAGAAGAAACAAATATAGGCAGAGGGATATGTATATTGGCAAACACAGAAATTCTATACAAACACAAAATCAGAAACCATAATATATAAATGAAAGTCCTATAGGGTAAGAAAACAGTGCCCAGACAAAGCATTATGAGGGAAAAAAAACCACCCTCTAAAAATACCACTAAATTTATTTTGTGTTGGCCCTCTGCTGCTTGCATGGGGCCTGCCCTTAAGAATGGTTTATATACCTAGTGAAATGCCATTGGAGAAAACCATTTTTTCAATTTCAAATAGCTATCAATTGGAGATAGCTTCTGGGTTAGGGATGTGGGCTTGTGTTCACTTCTACTCTCAGCACTGGGACCCCATTAGGCCCAGACTTGTGACTCTGTGAGGATGTGTGCATGGGTCCTGCAGGGTTTAGAAAGCACTGTTCCCATGGTGTCTTTGCTCTTATAGTCTTTCTGCCTCCTCTTCTACAGGATTTCTTGAGCCATGAGGAGAGGGAATTTATGGAAACATCTCATTTAGGAACAAGTGTAACAAGGTCTCACTCTTTGCACATTGTCCAGCTATGCGTCTCTGCGTTTATTCTCATGGACTATAGGAGGAAGTTTCTCTCTGATGATGGCTGGGCAAGACACTGATATATAAATACAGCAGATGTATTTATACATTGTCATATACAATGTCTTTAGGACTCATTGTGTTGCTATGTTCCTTTAGCAGAAGAGTAGTATTTGGTTTTCCTGTAGGTCTCTGGCCTTTCTACTCTCAGGTTCTTGGCTACTCAGCAGTGTTGGGGGTAGGTTCCATCTCTTGGAGTGAGCCTTAAATTCAATCAGATATTGGTTGTTTACTCCCACAAGCTTTGTGCCACTATTGCACAAGTGTATTCTGCATGCAAGTTACCACTATAGATTGAAGGGTCTGTAGCTGGGTTGGTGTTTGCCTTTCCACCTTTGATAGTGTGCAGAGTACTTTCCAGTAGCATGAACACTAGTCAGTAAGGGTGAAGGCTCTAAGTAGGCACCAGCTCAACTTCTCCATGTTCAGTGTAGCTGTGTAGGTGTTGTTTTCAACAATAAGGTCTTACCATCACTTTGTGGAGAGCAGTCAATAGCCTGGGCAATAAACTGTGTTGTTGGGGGTTTCCATGGGGCCCTTTGGCCAACAACTTGATGAGATATAACCCATTCCCAGAGTTGGAGGGTTTTTTTGGCCATAAGATATTCCAGCTGGAGCTCCACCCCCCCCCATTATTTGACAATTCCATTTAGATCACCTTCATGTATGTATATATTTTAGGAAGTTTCTACTATATTAGGTTTCCACACAACCCTTAAAATGGTCCTTAGTTTTAGCTGCTCCTTCCTGTATTCCTTCTCTTCCTCTCTTCCTGAACCCTTCCCATTACAAAACACCCCCATCCATTAGATTGACTCATTTCATTGAGGCATTTCAGTTCACCCCTTCCTAGAGTGATCCCATGTTCTCCTCGGTTATTTATTCTATATGTGTTCTCTGTGATTATATGGAATGTAGCCTCCTAATCAAACTATTAGCAGCTAATATCCACATATAAGCAAATTTTTCTTTTGGGTTTGGGTTACCTCACTTAGGATGATTTCTTTTCCTAGCTCTGTCCATTAACCTATGAATTTCATGATTTGATTTGTTTAAACAGATGAGTAATATTACTTTGTGTAAATATACCATGTTTTCTTTATCTACTTGTCTGTTGATGAGTATCTAAGTTGTTTCCAATTTCTGGATATTATGAATAGAGTAGCATGAATGTATTTGAGCAAGTGCCTCTCTTGTAAGATATAGAATCCTTTGGGTATATGCCCAAGAAGAGTATAGCTTGATCTTAAGGTTGATTTATTTCCATCTTACTGAGGAATCAGCACACTTATTTCCATATGATTATACAAGGTTGCACTACCACCAGCAAAGGATCAATGCTTCCCTTACCCTATATCCTCACCAGCAGGAGCTGCTTTGGCGCTTTCACACATGTATATACTAAACTTTGTGCTTTGTTACCCTCTCTTACTCCCCTGCTTGCTGAAACCCTCTTCTTTCCAATAATCTTCTTCATATTTTGGTGTCTCTCTCTGTATTATTATTTTTGAACACTGGACCCTTAGTGAGGAATGTGGCCTTATGAGCCCCTCCCTCATAGACAATGAAATGAGTCAATCTCGTGCAGGTAACCACAGCTGTGGTGAGTCTGTCCTGAAACACTCCCTTTCTGACCACTTGCTTGACTTACCTTGATCATGCACTGTTTTGTTGATTTTGAGTTTGCTTCTTGTAATTCTAACTTTCTCTTTTTCTACTTACATATTTAAGACTATTTTATCAAAAATATAGTTTATAATTATATTAATCCTGATGAACTCTAATATTTTTTTTGTCCTTAAATCTCTTTTGTCTGATATCAATGAGGACAGCCAAACTTTCACCATGGTAGTGTCTACAACCCTGTTTTTACATTTTCAGTCACCATATACTTCTACTGAAGGTATCTAACATTTCCATACTATTACTTAGCACTCTGCTTCAAAATTTAATGGCTTATTATAGCAAAATTTTGACATGCTCATGGTTCTGTAGGTTAACAGTGTGAGTTGAACTCAGCCAGGTACTGCTTCTAAGTTTCATCTGTGATTGTTTCTTCAATTACAAATCACCTGGCAATTTGACTAGTACTAGACAGCTGAAGATGTTCCCATAGGTCTAGTGGTTGGTATCAGCTATTGGCAGAGTCAGGGTCTCCACACAGTTTCTTGCCCTTAAGAACCCCTTGAGAGTTTGAGCTTCTACACATGATGTTGGCACATGAAAACTAAGAACAAACTACAAAACAGTTTAGGGCAGAGGAAGGCTTAGAAGTTTTTTAGTTTACTTATTTGGTACCCCATTTTAACCAGTCATTAGCCAGGAACAATAGGATGATGTGTTCACCTTGTGAACCTAGTGGGGGATACATGTCACTTAGCAATGCTCTTCATAGTACCTTCTTTGAAACAGAGTGGTGGTTCTCCATGGCTCCCATTTATTTAAGGAATAAGCTGATGGAGACTTCAGTCCTAGGGCTGGAAGAGGATTCCATCTGCCTTGGAGAATTTCAGGATTTTCCCTTAGTGCCTTCAACTTAAACCCTCAAGGTCAACCCATATAACCAAAAGAAAAAAAAAAAAAAAGCTTCACCTTACCAAAGTCTATATATACAAAGTATCTCCACAGAAACACTCAGTGTAGTGTTTGGCCTAAAACCAGGCTACCATGGCCTACCCAATTTAACACATACAATGAACAATTATAGGAACTATAAAGAAAAATTAACTACAAAACCAATTTTAAGTTCAAATAGTACTATTTGGATGAAGTCCTCCAGAAAAAGTAAATGTATTATCTACTATAATATATATGATATATAATGTGATAGCAAGTCACATAGAAGTTAGAAAAAGTTACTATTAATGGCAGTCAAGAGAAAAGGTTCTACAGGAAACAACTACAAATCAAGTCAGGTGAATTTAGTAACCTCAATTTCATTCTTATTTTCACAGTTAAAAAGAAAACCAACTAATTCTCATGGATTACTGTTATGGAATAAAATTAAAGCAACCTTATGTGAGACAAGAGCTCCAGGGGTGGGTAAACAAAGAGGATGTACGTATCAGCATATTCATTGAAGGTTTAAAGACTTTTAGTATGATTAATCAAGTATTTAAATGTCCCAAAGACATAATATTTCTTTTTTTCTGAATAGGATGTCTTATTCATAACCCAGATGAAAACTATATAAAAAGGAAGAGAGTTGGAAGTGGTCCCTAGAATGCTTTGATCTGGATTAACAGCTCTAGTCTTCAGGGCTGTAAATTTAACTTCTATTGCTGTTTGTGCACTAAAGGGTACTCAATTGGCCCAAAAGAATTAATGCAACTTCTAAAAGTTTTCCAACTAATTTATAGGCAATAACTTACATGTCAGGAAAAATTGGATCAGCAAGTAATGCTATATTTATTTCCATGAAACCTGGCAATGTTTTTCCTTATGAAAGTTAGGGGGATTAAGTTCATCTGAAAGTTTCCCCTGAGAATGGTGAGCAGGAGGAAATGGCCCTGTTGAGCAAGGAGTGAAGAACAGCTAAAAGGGCACAGTGGGAGGGAGGCAGGTGACAGGGAGAAGTGGATCCCTTCTGCAAGAAAGAGTTTGTGAACATCTAAGAATCTGGATCATAGTTGAAGTAACAGAAAACCAATCTTCTCTGGGAATATAATTCAGTTCTTTAGTTTATTTGTCACCATTGCATTTGTTTGGCTGTTGTTCATGGAGTATGTTCCAGTGCAATGATGCTGCCTTTTCCCAGTCCATACCTAATGTTTAGCACCCCCACCAAATCTTGCTTGTACAAAGTCCATACTCATAACCACAGTTTCTCAAGTTTCCCTGCATAGTCTGTTCCCTAGGTCTGATCATAAAGGTAAGTAAAGCCTCCAGAGGAATCCTCAGCCATTGAAGTATGGGAAAGCAGACTACCTCAGCTTCTCCACTCATTGATAAGATGACTCTAAAGTACCTTCCATAGTTCTGAGAAAGTCCCTGAAAAGACTGGTATCTACCTTGTAGTAGTAATTACTCCGTAGTAGTAAATTTCTTATGAAATTATTGTCATTTGCCTTCCAGTATTTCCTAGATCTGGACTTCAGATAGCACCATAAATAACCTTACCATCCTATCAAAAGCAATCTACACATTCAATGCAATCCCCAACAAAATTTCAGCACAATTCTTCACAGAAATTGAAAGGATGGTTTTGGAATTCATAAGGAAATACACACACACATACACACACACACACACACACACACACACACACACACACACACAAACACACACACACTCACTCATGCACAAGCACACACCAAAATATCTAAAACAATCCTGAATAATAAAAGAACTGCTAGATATATCACCATCCTTGATTTTAAGCTACAGAGCTATAGTAATAAAAATCAGCATAATATTTGCATAAAAAGATATGTTGATCAATGGAATCAAACTGCAGACTCAGACAAAAGTTCTACATATCTATAGATACCTGATATTTGACAAAGAAGCAAAAAATGCACAGTAGAATGAAGGCATCAAAAATGATTCAGGTCAAACTGGATGTCAACATGTAGAAGAATGCAAATATATTCATATTTATCACCTTGCACAAAACTCAACTTCAAATGGATCAAAGTCCTCAACATAAAACAAGATACACTGAACCAGATAGAAGAGAAATGGGGAAATAGGTTTGAACCCATTGGCACAGGAAAAGACTTTCTGAACAGAGCACCATTAACACATGGGAACTTATGAGACTGAAAACCTTCTAGATGGCAAAGGACACCATCATTTGGACAAAGTGACAGGCTACAGAATAGAAAAAGATTTTTACCAACTTCACATCTGATATAGGGCCAATATCTAAAATATATAAATAACATAAAGAAAATGAATAAATAACATAATTTTTAAAAGAAGGTACAGAACTAAACAGAGTTATTGAAAGAGGAAACACTTAAAGAAATGCTCAACATCCTTAGTCATAGAAAAATACAAATCAAAATCACTTTGAAACTTCACCTTACATTTCTCCCATTGATTTTTAAGATCACTTTAAGATATTTAGCACACTTGTCACTCATGGTCTAGCACTGCTGTGTAAGAAGGAAAGACAGCTTGTATTTAGTTGAGTACCTTGTATGAGTTGCTTCAACTCTGTATGACTCACTTTTTCCTTTGATAGTGGGGATAAAGATAATTTCTACTTTTCAGGAATGTTAGGATAATTATCTAAGTTAAAGTTTAAAAAACAATTAGGACAAAGAACTACTTAGAATAGTTAGCACTAACCAAATTACTTATATTTTGTTGTATAGCTATATACCAATACTACACATTATTAATAGATAATATCAATACTTCTAATAATTGTATTATATTAATAATAGAGAGATTGTCTTTGAATATACATGTTAGAACATTTGTGTAAGTGAACTTATTAGATAAATTCTATTTGCTTTTTGTTTGTTTTTTTGAGACAAGGTCTCCTTGGCTGGCCTGAAACTCACTATTTAGAACAAGTTGGCCTTAAACTCAGAGAAAATGCCTCTATAACATCTGGCTATTGGGTATTTCTTAATTAGTGAATTATGAGATAGGGCCCAGACTATTGTGAAGGATGCTATCCTTGGGCTAATGGTCATAGGTTCTATAAGAAAGCAGGTTGATCAAGCCATGATGAGCAAGCCAGTAAGCAGCCCCCCTCCATGGTCTCTGCATCAGCTCCTGCCTCCAGGTTCCTGCCCCGTTTGAGTTCCTGTCCTGGCTTCTTTTGATTATGAATTGCAATGTGTAAATGTAAATAAAAATATTTCCCTTTACATGTTGCTTTGGTCTTGTGTTTCATCACAGCAATAGTAACCCTAATTAAGACAAGTTAATACCAGGAGTGGGGTCCTGCTGTGAGAGATCTGATCGTGTTTTTGGGTAGACTGTGGAAGGACTTTAGAACTTTGGGCCAGAAAATCCACTGAGTGTTGAGAGTTCATTGAGCTGTTTTGTAGGAGCTTAAAGATAAGAATGTTGAGAGTAGTGCAGGTGATGAAGACCTGGCTTGTGAAATTTCATGGGGAAGCAAAGACTCTACCAGAACTTTTATATGAAGAACATGTGTGGTATGAGTTTATTAAAACCAATTGTGAGGATGTTTTTGTTTAATCTCATGTGTGAGCCTGCTTAAGACAGAGGTGTAAAGTATTAACTGTCTTGTGAGCTAGAGGGGGCATGCTGCAGCATGTAAACTTTGAATACTTGGGAGAGAGGCATAAAAAGCCAGAGTAGTGTCCTGAGAAGGGGGCTCTACAAAGAAGTAGGAGAAAAGGGGCACTACAAAGAGAAAGCCAGGGGCCCCAAAAAGGGGGCTACAAAGAAAAAGGAGAAGGGGCTCTGCAAAGAAGTAAAAGAAGAGGCTCTACAAAGAAGGAGGATAAAGGAGCTCTACAAAGAAGAAAAAGAGCTGCAAAGAGGAAAGAGATTGCCGCTCTCCCGGCTGCTGGTGCTCCCCCAAACTGCTGCTAGTTCTTTCTGCTGCTGTCTTCTGGTTTTCTGGACTTCTACTGAGACTGGTATTACCCTCAAAGAACCCAACTACCCTAATCATCAGGAAGTAGCCTAAAGAGAACTACACCCCCTTTCAACCTTAACCTTCTTTCTCTCCCACTTAATGTTGGGGGGTTGGGAGAAACAAGGGGTGGAAGGAATGTAGAGGTATTAAGTACAGTAAAATAAATCAGAATGTATAATTAATATAATACAAATTAATAAAAGCCACTTGTTACAAACCTGTGGTGTCTGATCAGCCAGAGTTGAAGAATCAACTGTGGTTAGCAAGAAATCAGAAGCATTAAAGTAAAACCTTTGCTTTCCTGGGACAATGGATGCTGTTCTGCTGGGGATGAAGATTCAGTTATAATTGATGAAAAGACCAGCATCATTGAAGTGAAGTCTTCTGGGAAATGTTTCCTCAGGCTCAACACACAGTAGCTGGGATCAAGACTCAGCTAAGTGCTGGCAGCCAAACTTGTAAGAGTCACCCAGGTGCTACTGGTTTTGAAGGCATGAAGGGTCATGGAGAGCAACTGAGGCTTGACATTGTGTGGCAGGGCTGGAGTTCCTAAAGAGAACCCAGGAGAGGCTATTGGTAAAAGTGCAGCCCAGTTGCAGCAGAGACCCCAGCGTTTTGGAGAAGTCAGTGCTATGGGATGATCACCAAGAGCAGCAGCCGTGGAGTGGAGCCAGCTAGAGCCTAGTAGACAAGCAGAGCCAGCAGAGTGATAAAGCTCCTTCCTTGGAGGATCGCAGGAGATCGTGAGTGGATCCCAGGCATTGGATGTTGAATTATTTACACTGTTAGAGTGTGGTTTTGCTTTGTTTACATTGTGACTGTGCCCTGGTTCTTCCCCTTTAAAGTAAGAAAACATTTAATTTATTTTGGTTTAACAGGAGCTCACAGCTGAGAGACTTTGAATTTTAATACTTTGCTTTTTTTTTTTTAAAGAATTTGAATTTTTAAAGACTGTGGGATTTTTAAACTTTGAGAGGTTTATATTGATGTGGGACCTTGAGGAAGAAAAGAATGGTTGTGGCTTAATGGTGACATGTGTGTGTGTGTGTGTGTGTGTGTGTGTGTGTGTGTGTGTCAGGTTGACAAGAGTCAATTGTGCTGGCTGGGTTTTGTGTCAACTTGGCACAGGCTACAGCTATCTGAAAGGAGAGAACCTCAGATGAGAACATGACTCCGTAAGATTCAGCTGTAGGGCATTTCTTAATTAATGATTGATGGGATAGGGTTCAACCCATTGTGGGTCGTGCCATGCCTTGGGCTGGTGGTCTTGGGTTCTATAAGAAAGCAAGCTGAACAAGTCCTGATGAGCAGGAAAGTATGCAGCATCCCTCCATGGCCTCTGCATCAATCAGCTCCTGCCTCTAGGTCCCCCGTCCAAACCAGGCCACAATATTTAGCAAGTCTCAAGCTTTAGCAGCCACAACATTCGGCAAAACGCTGCCTAGACTCTTTTGAAGTGAAGCAGCAATGAACAGTGATGTGAAGCAATTCTAAACAAAAAGCCCTTTCGAGTTTCCAGACCTTCCTTTTTATACACTCTCTGATTATGCACCAGGATGTTTTCTCATTGGCCAACCTTACGCCCTCCTCCCAAGGTTCACTTGTTGACCAAGAGTATGAGTTCGCCCAGGTGTTCCCCACAGGTGTCAGTCGTCAGGCTGAGTGGCACACCCCTTTTATGAGTCTGTCCCAATAGATTAAGCACTCCCTCAACCCTTAGATGCTCATTCAACATACTGTGTTTCCACCTCTCTCTGTAAGTGGCATGTTAAGAATGTGAATGCAGTGGTACAGTATTTAACCGTTTGAGGAGGCTGACTTCAACTAAGTGGGATTACCTTGAGATGATCCTGGCTGTTTGTTGTAGATATTTGTTTTTTTTTTTTTAATTGCTTATAGGTAATGCATTGCTTGTATGGTCCAGAGCTTAAGTATTCATATGTTGAAGGAAATTTGACAGCCTTCTCTTTTGGTGTTGAAAGGAAAATTGCTGTCATTATTCTATAAAGGTTTTTGTATTAATATGAAATTTCATTTCTCAAACTGGACATGGTGGCATATGCCTTTAATCCCAGCACTCAGGGAGGCAGAGGCAGGTGGATCTCTGTGAGTTTAAGGTCAGCCTGTTCTACAAAGTGGGTCCAGGAAAGCCAGAGATACACAGAGAAATCCTGTCTCGAAAAACCAAAAAAAAATTTTTTTAATTTTTCTGGAATAAATGGCAAAAACGTGACAGCTGGGTTATATGGCAGATATATGTTTGGTTTCTGAAGAAACTGCTAAATTATTTCTCCAAGCTGTTGTATTATTTTACATTCTTCCCAGTAATGTATGAATGATGCATCATCTCCCCATGCTGGGAGCGCTGGGTACTGCCGTCACTTTTTTCTTTAGCCGTTCTAACAGCCTTGTGATGTGTACACTGTGATATTACTTTCCCCAACAGTGACCAGTGCCGACGAACTTTTATTGAACGTTTGCTGTTTTTATCTTTCCTTGATAAAATGTCTCTTCATTTCTTTACACATTTTAATTGTATATATACACATAGTATATATACAGACAATAATTATATATAATTAATTTTCTTCTTCCTTCTCCTCCTCCTCATCTGTCTCTTCCTCCTCCTTTACTTTTGAGAGTTTAATTCCAGAGAAGATTCCTTGTCCCAGTATGAGATATATAGGTTTTCTCCAATTTGTACCTTGTCCTTCCATAACCAGGGTCTTTCACAGAGTAAATGTTTCAATTTTGGTAAAAATCCAGTTTAATGGGTTTTTTTCTAATTCTTACATGATCCTTTATTGATTTTAAGTGCTTGCATATTATCCTAGTTTGTGTTCTGTTGCTGTGATAAAACACTGATCAAAAACATCTTGGGGGAGGAGGAAAGGGATTATTTGGTGTACAGTTACAGGGATGTCACCAAGGAAAGCCAAGGAAGGGCAGGAACCTGGAGGCAAGTTCCACTTTGTTATTTTTTTTTAACACTTTGGTATCTTTCTTTATTTAATAGTGACAATGGTCCCATTAGAACATTGGTATTATAGCATTGTTTCAATTTTTTTTAACAATTTATTTTTTATTTCTTCAAGTTACATCTCAATCACAATCCCCTCCCTACTCGCCCCTCCAGTCCCACCCTTCCACCCTCCTCCCCCTCAACCCCCCATCCTCTTCCCTTCTTTTTTTTTTTTTTTAGTTTAAGGTATTTCTTTTTTCCCCCCAACAGCTCTCCCTTTCAGTCCAAAAAATGGTTCTTTTTCTTATAACTATAAATACAATACAAAACAACAGAAATAAATAGGCCACAATTATAAGAGCTTTTTGGCTTAGCATACATTCCCAATGTCCAGTCCATATGTATTTGGCACCTGACTTTAACATTCTACTATCTAACCACTTTATTATTTTATTTTTTACTCTGGAAGCCTCCAGATGGCAGCATTTTCCTGTGGAAGAAGATGCGGGGTACTTGTGATTCAGCTGTGAGTTTCCATTCATGACAGCACCTAGGAGTCAGGCTCTCAACAGGGTGAGGAGATGGGAGACAGGGTGGTAGATATGTTTCAGAATATTCTGAACTTTTATACTCTACCAATTTACCATTCACAAAGAACCTCTGTGAACTGGCAGCTCGAATAGGCAGTTCCCCTACAATCATAATAGAAACAGGTATTTTATGTTAAGCTTCATTTATAACACTTTGGTTAGAAAGCTGTTGCTGCTGTTGTTCCCCACATATCATTTGCACAAAACAATCTGTTTTTCATATTTTAAACGAGGCAGCAAAGAGTCAACATTACAATTATGTGAATGCTATCAATCAACTCTTGTTAAATGCTAACTGGTCTGTGTAGACAGTGGTTCTTACCCTTCCTAATGAATGTTTCAATCCTTTAAAACAGTTCCTCATGTTGTGGTGACCCCCAACTAAAAAAAAATATTTTGTTGCTACGTCATAACTGCAATTTTGCTACTGTCATGAATCTTGATGTAAATATCTGATATGCAATCCCTGTGAAAGAGTCTTTTGACCCGTAGGGGTCATGATCCCAGGTTGAGAACCGCTGCTGTTCTCTGCTCACTGTTTATCATGGCCTTCTCCTACTCTCAGCATCCCGAGGCTTCTCCACACATCTGCAGGAAGCACAAGATACCTTGGATACCTCATAGGGTCCTAGACAATCAGCTCTTCCCCCTCCTCTCAGATCATCTTCTGTCATCTTGTTGTATCACCATGATGTTGCTGTTCCTTGGACACAACATGTTTGTTCCATGTCAGGATCTTGGCAGTTTCCAGCACCTCTGGGGTTGTGTGGCTCACTGACCCACTCAAGTCTCTTTTCAGCTATCATTTTTGTTCTTCTTGTTTCCTGGGAGTTCTTCTCTGATCACTATCCCCTTCTTCTCATTGTATCTTATCACTCCCCCCCCCCAATTGAAAGAAAGAAAAATACCTAACACTTTTTTTGTGTGTCCTTACCAAGCAGAATATAAATTCCATGGAAAATTGGGGTTTTGTATTGTTTCCTTATTTCTTCATTGAGGCTATAAAAACACCTGACACATACCACATACTAGTGCTCAATAATGAATTTGTTTATCGAATGGAAGAATGAAGCAAAATTCAGTCAACTTATACCTCAATTTCATCCTTTTTGATACATCATGTGGCAGATACTTGGAAAACAGAAGCTCAAACTCTCCTGAGATAGTATTATTTTCAGTAAGTCACTGACCATTTCCTACATTAAAAAAAGTTTCTATTTTCTTATTCCTTTTCTTCCTTTACTTTCTTTTATTTTCCTCTTTTTCTATTGAGACAGAGTCTTTCTGTATAGCTCTGGATGTTCTAGAATATCTAAGTATACCACTCTAGCCTCAAACTCACAGAAATCTACCCACTTCTGCTAGGATTAATGGCAGACACCACCACCAGGTATTTATTATTTCCTAGGCATACATTTGATTTTAAAAACTACCCAAAGAAATTCCTCAAGGCCCTACCCACAGATAAAGAGCCACAGACAATGACTACTGAGAGGAGGAGAATCGTCTTGGCTAAGGATGAGGTCCCTGATATCCAGTCCCAAGATGTTACTCCTAATCATATACACATAGGAACACTGTTAACTGAACTTGGCATTTGTGTGTGTGTGTGTGTGTGTGTGTGTGTGTTTGTGTGTAACAATAATAAAAGGAGAGGCTGTGAATTGAGAAGGTATTGGAGAGGGGACAAGAGAGCAGATGGAGAAAAAGAGAGGGGTTAAAAATTATATAATTGCAGTACTCAGGCATGAAATTCTTTTAAAAACCCCATAAAATAAACTTAATATCCTGCTCCTAGAGGCATTGCAGATGTGACTGCTGTGTCACATGTGCATCAGTAGGTGGCAGAGAGAAGAGAGGTTATGTCTACATTTAGTGTTTGACCTATGAACATCTGAATGAATAGTAGCCTAACATTCCTGGCGGGGGTTGGGGGAAGCAAGCTGGATACCAACACTACTTTGGCGCCATGGGATAACCTGAGATGACTACAAGACCAGTACCAGGCAAGTATAGGATGGGCTCCCAGGACAGGAAACAAACCAGAAACTATCAGAACTCTGGCTGACCCTGGATGTGGGGGTTGTGGGTGAGCCAGCCCTGAGGGAATGAGTGTGGGAGAGCCAACCCTGCCTCTGGTCTGTTATGTGGTGTTATTGGCTAGGGAGAGATGCCCTCCCTCCCTTGTGACCTCACCACCATTGGCTGACAGGAGATCTGGCCCAGATGGGGTCACAAGAGCAGGAGGGCTGTCCCGGCCCCTCACATGCTGCAGCACTCGGCGGGGGGGGGGGGGGGGCTGCACCTTTTCATAGTAGAACTGGCCATGCAAGTGGGGGTTACAGCTCCAGAACCAGGGTTTTGAGTTGGCCCACTCCAATATCTACCCCATGGATGAACTGGTGGAGTGCAAGAAGAGCTCAGTTCCACAACCCAGGACTGCACGATCTCCATGACCCAGGACAGTTATGGCATATTTGAGAGAATTTCCAGTACTAACAGAGTATCAGAAACCAGGGGCCTGGTACCAGATCAAGGAGTCATTATAATAAACATTTGCAAGCAGAATGTGTGTCAAAGGGGAATATTGTGAGACATACTGAGATACATTGCAGCTTCCACAATGAGCTGCTAATTATTTTTCTTTATTTTTTATTTCTTCAAGTTACATCTCAATCACAGTCCCCTCCTTATGCCCCCTCCAGTCCCACCCTCACACCCTCAACCCCCCATCCTCTTCCCTTTTTTTTTCAGTTTAAGGTATATCTTATTTCCCCCTACAGTTTCCCATTTCAGTCCAACAAATGGCTCTTTCTCTTATAATAATAAATTTAATAAAAAACAACAGAGGTAATTAGGCAAGAGTTATGAGGGTTATATGGCTTAGCGTACATTCCCAATGTCCAGTCCATATGTATTTGGCACCTGACTTTAACATTCTACTATCTAACCATCTCCATGAGTTTAAAGTTCTATATCTAACTCAACATTCATACTAACTTGCAACACAATTTTAAAAGCATCTTCTTAGATCTATAACACTCTCTTGACTCCTAAACAACTCAAAATTTAATTTAATTATGAGACTCTAGCTATCTGTTCTTCAACCACCTCAGAGACCTGAGAGGGATAAACATATCTGATTTTATAGGAAGAACAGGGCCTGCAGCTTCCAAAACTAAGAAATGACATACCAGTGGCTGCCTGGACAGTTCCCATTTTCTCTCCATACATTACAGCATCGATCTTCAGTCATTTGGCCCCGTTTCTCTGTCAGACATTGATTATAGGGCAGGGGTTATGAAGGACTTGCCTACCCTGTCTTGGCAGAGCCAGGCTGTCGACTTACCTGCTTCCAGGCTTTGTTGTTTTTGGACAGCATTCTGTCTACAGTTGGAGCAAGGGGCTTTTCCTACCAAGAGATAGGCTTGCGACTAATTCAATCATCTCCCACTGGAGATTCTTCAATGCTCATCTTCTACTTGGGGTAGAATGGGGGGTGCTGTCAGGAGTTGATATGTCTTGATATAAAAAAATCTAAAGTTACGAAAACATCTTTGAATGCCATATTCTGCAGATATCTTGAGGTTTTTGAAAAGGCCCTATCTATCTCTTATATTAGGGTAAGCAGATGTTGCTTGTCTCTTAGCAGATTTATTTCTGATTAGCTTAGAAAATAACTATAATAGGCTGTCATAGTACCTAACAAAATGATCGGCTTGCATAAATATTAGTTTGCATTTCTTAAATATCCTAAACAGTTAATGACAATTAGTAATAAAAGGCTGAAACATCACATTTCATTTTTTTTCTTTACCTCCTAACTCTTCCATCCCATTTCTCTGGGGTGGGGTGTCCTTATATAACAGTCCCTCATCTCAGTTGAGAGGTCGTATGAGGGCCAAGAGCCTCCTCATTCATTGGGGGGTTTACGAGGCAGTACCAACAGTGAAAAGTGTCTCATTGCCCAGGAGAGAGAACTAAAAAAAAAAAAACAAAAACAAAAACAAAAAACAAAAAACAAACAAATAAGCAGACAAACAGATAAAAAAGAATAAAAAAAGAAAAAAAAATTTAAAAATATAATAAATAAATAAATAAATAAATAAATAAATAAAAATAAAAAGTCTATGTCCATGTTCCCTTTGGTGTGTTAGTTGTATCGATACCTTCTACTATATAGCAAAAATTCTACTATAAGTGAATAGATGCCATATGCATCCTTCTGAGTCTGGGTTAGCTCACTCAGGATGAGCTTTTCTAGTTCCATCCATTTGGCTGCAAATTGCATAATTTCATTGTTCCTGATAGCTGAATAATATTCCATTGTGTAGATGTACCACAGTTTTAATCCATTCTTCGGTTCAGGGACATCTGAGTTGTTTCCAGTTTCTAGCTTTTACAAATAAGGCTGCTATAAACATAGATGAGGAAACTTCCTTATAATTCTGTGAAGAGGCATTTGGGTGTATACCCAGAAGTGGTATGGCTGGGTCCTGAGGCAAAGCTATTTCAAATTTTCTAAGATATTGCCAGACTGACCTCCATAGTGGTTGCACAAGCCTGCACTCCCACCAGCAATGGAGTAGGGTACCCCTTTCTCCACACCCTCGCCAGCATGTGCTGTCATTTGAACTTTTGATCTTAGCCATTCTGATGGGTGTGAGATGGAATCTCAGAGTCGTCTTGAGTTGCATTTCTCTGAGGATTAAGGATGTTTAGCATTTCTTCAGGTGTATCTCAGCCATTAGGGATTCCTCCTTTGTGAATTCTCTATTTAGCTCCATCTCCCATTTTTTGATTGGATTATTTGGTTTCTTGATATTTAATTTCTTTAGTTCTTTGTAGATTTTGGATATTAGCCCTCTGTCAGATGTGGGGTTGGTGAAGATTTTCTCCCAGTCTGTAGGCTGCCGTTTTGTTTGAATGACAGTGTCTTTTGCCTTATAGAAGCTTTTCAGTTTCATGAGGTCCCATTTATTGATTGTTGATCTCAGGTCCTGAGCTGTTGGTGTTCTGTTCAGGAAGTTGTCACCTGTGCCAATGAGTTCGAGGGCTTTTCCCACTTTTTCTTCTAGTACATTTAGTGTGACCAGCCTTATGTTAAGGTCTTTGATCCACTTGGACTTAAGTTTTGTGCAAGGTGATAAGTATGGGTCTAATTTCATTCTTTTGCAAGTGGACATCCAGTTGGACCAGCACCATTTTTTGAAGATGCTGTCCTTCTTCCATTGTGCAGTTTTGGCTTCTTTGTCAAAGATTAGTTGGCCATAGGTGTGTGGGTCCATGTTTGGGTCTTCAATTCGATTTCATTGATCCACTGGTCTGTTTCTATACCAGTACCATGCTGTTTTTATTACTATTGCTCTGTAGTACAGCTTGAAATCTGGGATGGTGATATCTCCAGATGCTTTTTTATTGTACAGGATTGATTTAGCTATTCTGGGCTTTTTGTTGTTCCATATGAAATTAAGAATAGCTCTTTCCAGCCGGGCGGTGGTGGCGCACGCCTTTAGTCCTAGCACTCCGGAGGCAGAGGCAGGCGGATCTCTGTGAGTTCGAGGCCAGCCTGGTCTACAAAGCGAGTCCAGGACAGCCAGGGCTGTTACACAGAGAAACCCTGTCTCGAAAAATCAAAAAAAAAAAAAAAAAAAGAATAGCTCTTTCCAGGTCTATAAAGAATTGTTTTGGAGCCAGGCGGTGGTGGCGCACGCCTTTAATCCCAGCACTTGGGAGGCAGAGGCAGGCGGATCTTTGTGAGTTCGAGGCCAGCCTGGTCTACAAAGTGAGTCCAGGACAGCCAGGGCTACACAGAGAAACCCTGTCTCGAAAAAACCAAAAAAAAAAAAAAGAATTGTTTTGGTATTTTGATAGGAATTGCATTGAATCTATATATTGCTTTTGGTAGGATAGCCGTTTTTATTATGTTGATCCTTCCTATCCATGAGCATGGGAGATCTTTCCATCTTCTAAAGGCCTCTTCCATTTCTTTCTTCAAGGGCTTGAAGTTCTTGTTGTACAGGTCCTTTACTTGCTTGGTTAGAGTTACCCCCAGGTATTTCATGTTGTTTGTGGCTATTGTGAAGGGGGTTGTTTCCCTTATTTCTTTCTCAGCCCATTTGTTTGTTGTATAAAGAAGGGCTTCTGATTTTTTTGAATTAATTTTGTATCCAGCCACTTTGCTGGAGGTGTTTATCAGCTGTAAGAGTTCTCTGGTGGAATTTTTGGGGTTGCTTATGTATACTATCATAACTTCTGCAAATAGGGATAATTTGAATTCTTCGTTTCTGATGTTTATCCCCTTGATCTCCTTTAGTTGTCTTATTGCTCTAACAAGAACTTCAAGTACTATATTGAAGAGATATGGTGAAAGTGGACATCCATGTCTTGTCCCTGAGTTTAGAGGAAATGCTTCGAGTTTCTCTCCATTTAATTTGATGTTGGCCACTTGCCTGCTGTATATTGCCTTTGTTATTTCTAGGTACGGTCCTTGTATGCCCGTTCTCTCCAGAACTTTTAGCATGAAGTGGTGTTGGATTTTGTCGAATGCTTTTTCTGCATCTAGCGAGATTATCATGTGGTTTTTTTCTTTCATCTTGTTTATATGGTGAATGACATTGATAGACTTTCGTATGTTGAACCATCCCTGCAACCCTGGGATGAAGCCTACCCATCAAGTATCATGGTGGATGATACTTTTGATGTGTTCTTGGATTCGGTTTGCTAGTATTTTATTACGTATTTTTGCATCTATGTTCATGAGGGAGATTGGTCTGAAGTTCTCTTTCTTTGTTGGGTCTTTGTGTGGTTTAGGAATCAGGGTGACTGTGGCCTCATAGAATGACTTTGGCAATGTTCTTTCAGATTCTATTTTGTGAAAGAGTTTGAAAAGTATTGGTGTTAGCTCCTCTTTGAAGGTCTGGTAGAATTCCGTGCTAAAGTCATCTGGCCCTGGGCTTTTTTTGGTTGGGAGATTTTTAATGACTGTTTCTATTTCCTTAGGGGTTATAGGGCTGTTTAGTCTGTTTATCTGTTCTTGATTTAGCTTCGGTAGGTGGAATCTATCAAGAAAATTGTCCATTTCACATAAGTTTTCAAATTAGGTGGAGTATAGATTTTTAAAGTAGGATCCAAATATTCTCTGGATTTCCTCAATGTCTGTTGTTATTTCTCCCTTTTCATTTCTGATTTTGTTGATTTGGGTTTTTTCCCTCTGCCTTTTAGTTAATTTGGCTAAGGTTCTGTCTATTTTGTTGATTTTTCTCGAAGAACCAACTCTTGGTTTCATTGAATCTTTGTATAGTTCTTTTTGTTTCTAAGTTGTTGATTTCAGCCCTGACTTTGATGATCTCCTGCCTTCTGCTCCTCTTGGGAGTGTTTGCTTCTTTTTTTTCCAATTCACCCAGTTTAGCTGTTAATTTGCTGATATGAGCTGTCTCAGTTTTCTTTTTGTTTTTTGTTTTTTTTTATAAGTACTTTATTTTTTTTTCAAGTTACATCTCAGTCGCAAACCCTTCCCTATTCCCCCTTCCTGTCCCACCCTTCCACCCTCTTCCCCCCCAACAGCTTCTCTTTTCATTCCAACAAATGGTTCTTTCTCTTATAATAGTAAATTCTATACAAAACAGCAGAATTAAATATGCCACATTTATGAGAGTTAAATGGCCCAGTATACCTTCCCAATGTCCAGTTCATACATATTTGCCCCTGACTTTAACCTTCTACCTTCTAACCATCTCCATGAGTTTAAAGTTCTATAACTGACTTAGTTTTCATACTAACTTGCATCACTATTATAACCATCTTCTTAGATATAGAACGCTCTCTTGATTCCTAAACAACTCAAAATTTAGCTATGAGACACAAGCTGTCTATTCTTCAACCACCTCAGAGAGCTGAGAAGGATAAATATATCTGATTGTATAGGAAGTGCAGGGCCTGCAGCTTCCAATACTAAGAAATGACAAACCAGTGACTACCTGGACAGTTCCCATTTTCTCTCCATACATTCCAGCATCAGTCTTCAGCATCGAAGAATCTCCAGTGTGAGATGGTTGAATTAGTGGCAAGCCTATCTCTTGGCATGTAAAAACTCCTTGCTTCAACTGCAGACAGACTGCTGTCCAAAAAGGACAAAACTTGGTAGCAGGGAAGTCGACAGCCTAGCTCTGCCAAGACAGGGTAGGTTTGTCCTTCACAATCCCTGCTCTACAATAAATGTCTGTCAGAGAAACAGGACAGTTTTCTTTTTGAAGGCACTTAATGCTATGAACTTTCCTTGCAGCACAGCTTTCATTGTGTCCCATAGGTTTGGGTATGTTGTGTCTTCGTTTTCGTTGGATTTTAAGAAGTCTTTGATTTCCTTCTTTATTTCTTCCCTTACCCAGTGGTCCTCTAGTAAAGAGTTGTTCAATTTCCATGTGAGTGTAGATTTTCTGTTGATTCTTTTGCTATTGAAGTCCAGCTTTATTCCATGGTGGTATGATAAGATACAAGGGGTTATTTCAATTTTCTTATGTCTGTTGAGGCTATCTTTGTGTCCAACTATATGGTCGATTTTGGAGAAGGTTCCATGAGGTGCTTAGAAGAAGGTGTATTCTTTTGTGTTTGGGTGAAACATTCTGTAGATATCTGTTAGGTCCATTTGGTTCATGATCTCTGTTAGACTCATTATTTCTCTGTTTGGCTTCTGTCTTGATGATCTGTCCATAGTTGTGAGTGGGGTGTTGAAGTCTCCCACTATTAAAGTGTATGGATTGATGTGCGATTTAAGTTTTAGAAGCGTTTCTTTTATAAATGTAGGTGCCTTTGCATTTGGGGCATAGGTGTTCAATATTGAGATGTCCTGTTGGTAGATACTTCCTTTAAAGAGTAAGTAATGTCCTTCTCTGTCTTTTTTTATTTACTTCAATTGGAAGTCTATTTTGTTTGATATTACGGTGGCTACTCCAGCTTGTTTCCTGGGTCTATTTGCTTGGAAAACCTTTTCCCAGCCCTTTACTCTGAGGTAGTGTTTATCTTCAATAATGAGATGTGTTTCTTTTTTTTTTCTTTTTTCTTTTTTTTACTTTATTTTTTATTTCTTCAAGTTACATCTCAATTGAAATCCCCTCCCTACCCCGCCTCCAGTCCCACCCTCCCACCCTCTTCCGCCTCAACCCATCCATCCCCTTCCTTTTTTTTAAGTTTAAGATATATCTTTTCCCCCCAACAGCTCCCCCTTTCAGTCCAACAAATGGCTCTTACTCTTATAATAATAAATACAATACAAAACAACAGAGGTAATTAGGCCAAAATTATGAGAGTTATATGGCTTGGCATACAATCCCAATGTCCAGTCTATATGTATTTGGCACCTGACTTCAACATTCTACTGTCGACCTATCTCCATGAGTTTAAAGTTCTATATCCAACTCAACTTTCATCACAATTTAAAAAGCATCTTCTTAGAACACCCTCTTGATTCCCAAACAACTCAAAATTTAACTATGAGACTCTAGCTATCTATTCTTCAACCACCTCAGAGACCTGAGAAGAACAAATATATCTGATTATATAGGAAGTGCAGGGCTGCAGCTTCCCAAACTAAGAAATGACATACCAGTGGCTGCCTGGACAGCTCCCATTTTCTCTCCATACATTACAGCATCAATCTTCAGTCATTTGGCCCCATTTCTCTGACAGACATTGATTGTAGAGCAGGGGTTATGAAGGACTCGCCTACCCTGTCTTGGCAGAGCTAGGCTGTTGACTTACCTGCTTCCAAGTTTTGTCCTTTTTGGACAGCAGTCTGTCTACAGTTGAAGCAAGGGGTTTTTCCTACCCTGTCTTGGCAGAGTTAGGCTGTCGACTTCCCCGCTACCAAGTTTTGTCCTTTTTGGACAGCAGTCTGTCTGCAGTTGGTGCAAGGGGTTTTTTCATGCCAAGAGAAAGGCTTGCCACCAATTCAACCATCTTACAGTGGAGGTTCTTCGATGCTTATCCTCTACTTGGAGTAGAATAGGGTTGCCGTCAGGTGCTGATATGTCTCGATATAAAAAAAAAATCTTGATTTAAGATAACATCTTTGAATGCCATATTCTGCAGATCTCAAGGGGTTTTGGAAGATGCCCTATCCAACTCTTGTATTTAGATAAGCAAATGTTGCTTGTCTCTTAGCAACTTGATTACTGGGTAGTTTAGAGAATATCTGTGATAGACTGTCATAGTAGCCAACAAAGAGACATGTTTGCATGACTAGGAGTTTGTTTTAACTATCCTAGACCATTTTAGACGGTTGGTATCAAGAGGTCAGAGCTTCACATTTTATTTTTAAGTATCTCTAGGTATGATACCATTGGGAAGCATTACCTTTAAATTTGTATCAATATACAAAGATCTATTCAATTGTGGTTAAATATACTCTTAATTATGTATCAATATACCAAGATCAATGCCTATGTAGCCCAATATAATCTTAATATTACGTCCATATGCAAGGGTCAATACCATTGTGGCCAACTATAATCTTAATTTTGTATCAATATACAAAGATCAATACCGATGTAATCCAATACAATCTTATTTTTGCACAATAAACAATGGTCAATACCACTTTAGCCAAATAAACTACTAATTTTGTATCAATATACAAAGGTATAAGGGCATATTCAATAATCTGCCCCTTCTTCTTGGACCTTCCTGTGCTATGTCTATATCTCATTTTTCTCAAGCCCATGCACTCCTACATAGGAGAGGAAGAAGGATACAGAAAAGGAAAAGTAGGAATTCCCTGGGTCTAACCTCCAAAACCCATTAAGACAGGACCATTTATCAGCTTGTAGTCTCTTCCCCTACATAACAGAGTTTTCAGTTATCCTTCAAATAACCAAAAAGATGGGCGGAGAAACACCCTCCCCACCCTCTGGGCATGGGATGTCGCTCTCTTAAAGTGACTTCCTGCTGATTTGGGTCGTAGTAGACCTGTTTGGGGCCCCAACCCAAATGGGAAAAATGATTAAAAATGTTAGTACAATCCTTTTATGTTCAGTCCTTCTGTTCTCAGCTGTTTAGATGACCTAAGGGGTTTGTAGGCAGAAACTGATCTTGCAGGCTTCACTGAGGTTCCGGCCGGGGCATTGTGTAGAGCTGAACGGTCCCAGCGACACTGGATTGCAGTGGTGGTTGCAGGCCCCCGATGGAGACAGCTATTGAGGAAGTCTGCCAGGCAGAATCAACTGGGTCACTCATCCTCCTTGGTGCCTGATTCTGCTCTCTGCTGAGGATTCCGCTGTCCACCGTCCCCAGGCTCCCCTAATGGACACTTCGATTCTCCTGGAACGATAAGAACAGAGCCCTGCCCCAATCCCAACCCTAGGACAATTGCCCTCTTTTTTTTTTTTTCTGGGGGGGATGGGGGGGGCTAGGTAGTACTTCTCCTGAAGCAAATTTGGCCTTCTGACAACATACAAAGCGTTATCTTTCAATCCGGGTTAAAGTAGAAATCATTCTGTCACCTTGGAGCTAAACCAGCTCTAGTGTATATATTTTGAGATCCCAAAGGACAATCTGCCTGCATCGAGAAGGCCTTTTGTAAGTAGCCTCCAAACCTAGGTTCCTCCAAATCCCATGTGTGTGTCTCTGAACTCTAATTATTGGGAACAGGGACCTGTGTTTCTCATCTGAAGGGATCAAAGATGTGTTCCACCACTCCTGGATCGAAGTCTTTCTCTATTTAGAGTTTACCCTGCATCAGGCTGACCCTGAGCTCCGGGATCTGCCTGTTTCTGTCTCCAGTGTGCTGGGAGCTGGGACCAAGGGTGTACTCTTCTTGAATGGTGGGACCAAGAGTATGCACCCTCACCACCCCGCTCCGTATGACTCCAGAGTACATAAGACCACCAACTCTAAGGTGCCCCCCCCCCAGTCTCCGCTGAAGTCAAAGGCATGGGCCAATACCACAATTCTCTTGTATTTTACCTTAGCTCCACGTCTTCTCTACACCTGGAGGTCTGCAAATCCAGGCCGAATGGCTGTATCCTCTGTTCCATTCACAGTGTTTCAGCCCTGCCCCCTGCCTTTTTTTTTTTTTCTAGTTAATAAATTTATTTGTTTGTTGCTTCAGGTTACATCCTTATCATATTGTCCTCTTTTCCCGCTTCCCAGCCCCACCCTCCCATGCTCTACCCCCTGACCCTTCCGTCTTGTTCCCCTGTGGTGGAGTGTCCCTGCCTAACAGTCTCTCACCACAGATCAGGAGTCATATGAGGGCCAAGAGCCTCTTCATTCACCGGGGGCCTAAGAGGCAGTACTGCCAGTGACTGGTGTCTCATTGCTACTGGGGGAATACTAAAAAAAAGACCAACAAACACACAAACCCACAAAAACAAAGAATATCAACAAAAAAAGAGAGGAAAAAGAGAAGGGAAAAGGAAAGAGAAAAAAAGAAAAAAAGAAGGAAAAAGAAAAAGATAAAAAAAAATTATGTCCTTGTTCCTTTTGATGTGTTGGTTGTAGTACAGATATCCTGTACGAAATAGTTAAAATCCTACTATAAGTGAATAGATGCCATGTGCATCCTTCTGAGA
>CAJQZJ010034221.1:2518616-2603269 GCA_907164525.1 Lophiomys imhausi
TAACCTCCAAAACCCATTTAACAAGACCATTTAACAGCTTGTAGTCTTTTCCCCTAAATAACAAAAATTTCTATTATCTATCAAATAACCAAAGTGGGGGGAACACCCTCCCCACCTTCTGGGGATGGGACGTTGTTCTCTTAAAATGACTTCCTGCTGATTTGGGACGTAGTATACCTGTTTGGGGCCCAAATAAGAATGGAAAAATGGTTAAAAATGTTAATAGAATCATTTGATGTTCAGTCCTTTTGTGCTCAGCTATTTAGATGTCCTACGAAGTTCATAGACAGAAGCTGATCTTTAGAACTTTACTGAAGATCTGGAGAAGTGTTTTAAAGTGCTACCCATGACCATCACTGAAGGAAAACATCTTCTTCACTGATGGAGACTAAAGGGTGATGGTATCTGAATGATCCTGAACTTGATTTTTTTGCTCTAATGGACATTATTAGCTCCATTTACAAATATAAACAGGCTTGAAAAGTAGAAGGTAGTAACATGTCAATGTGAATTCCCTGTTTGGTGCTTGTGTTTTGATTATAATAATAAAAATTTTCTCTCACTTGTGGAATCTTGGAGGGAATCAGATGATAGGAAAGTAGAAATGAAACCATTAGAAAAGAGGAAGGAGAATGAGGGGAATTATAAAAGGATTATTGAGGGTATTTATATATGAAAAAGACACAGTGAAACCCGTTGTTGTGCATTATTTAATGTGTTTAGCAACAAAAGGTAATGAATAAACCATATTAATATTTCTCTTATAAAGACTTCTATGTAAATGAAAATATGACATTGCATTTTTAAAAGGAATTACATCTAACTGCTCAGAAAAAAAAATAAGAGCAAGAATAAAAAGACTTTCTCTGTAAGAAAAACTTTAAGAATACATAGGCACAAGTCACTCTCAAGGAGTTTAGAAAAACTCTCTAAATTATAGTTACATTTATCTCTAAGGTTGATATGTAAATACATATATATAAAACTATATTGCTGAAAATTTATTTATTTATTTATTTATTTTAGAGGAAAATATTAGTCACCAAAATGACTAAGAAGATAGTAAAAAGCATAATCAGAGAATTTAGTAGAGAGCAAAGAGAGAATGCCATGAGAATGAGCCATCATGAAGTGCAGGTGTTCTTACTGGAGACTTGTATTTAGTCCCTGAAGGAAAGAAAATTCTAGCGCTGTGTAGATTACTGCAGGCTGAAGGACAGAAGGAAAGCTTCCAAGTTCTACTCATGAAATGAGAACACATTGACACTACAGCCCAAATATGAGGGGTCTTTTATATACAACCCTTCTTAGATCTGTGTTACAGGTATAAAAAATAACAATGCTCAGCAGGAAAAGCAGAATCATGTCATGACCAAGTGACACTTTACCCAAAAGTACAAGAACAATCCAATATCAACAATTTATACCATCAATAAATCAAAGTCATAAAGTTGTATGATCACTTTTAAAGATGTTGAGAGTGTACACAGTGCCTCCTGAGACATGGCTAAAGGTTAACAGCACTGACTGTCCAGTCACAGGAATCACAACCGTTGTAACTCCAGTTCCAGGGAATCCAGTACCATCTTCTTACCTGTTCCGGTACCAGTACTCAGGTGGTACACAGATTATACATGTGGGGGAATCAGTCATACACTGAATAAAAATAAACTAAAATCTCACAAAAGACCTTTTTCATAAAAAAATGTACATAGCACTCATTAACTATTCTTCATAGAGAATAAAAAATATTTTAGTAATCAACAGATATACATCATGGTAAAGACTCACTTCTAGCTGAAGATGGTATCATCTTAATTTGAGGTTGTATCCTGGAAGAGGCCTCCTAAATGGTCAAGACACAGAAACTCATTGCTGAACATTGCTATGGAAAACCATTAGTATAGTTAGAAATGATAGAGACATTTAATGAGTAAAACTGAGAAAAGAGAAATAAAAATATTACTTCTAGGTGACGTAACTATAAGCATAGAAAACGCAAGACAATCAGTTGGAAAAACTGAACACCTAGAGAATTCTCTAAGACAGTAAATATAAATGTATATAGAAAAGTATTCTTCATAGCGATGAGCAGTATATACTACACAGCAGTAGAGAACACAGCTAGGGTACACATCATTCTAAGTGACACCCTTGAGCTTTTATTTTATCACTTCACCCTAGATTAACTGACACAGTAATTGGCTTTTCTCTCTAGAACTTTTAAGATTTTCACTGTGATTCTGATGGTCTCAGTTTTACTCTGAATGTGCCTCTCTATTTTTTCAACTTCATATTCCAGAAACTTCATACTGGGTCTGCTTTTTTCTAGTTCTTACATATGTTATACTTCATTTATAGTTTCTATCCCTTCATTTTATTTTGTCATTGCTTGTGGGTTTTAATCATGGCTTCCTAAACCTTGGATCTAGACCCTATGTAGTGAATATGATGGGGGTCACACACAGAAAAAAAATAACAGCAGTAAAAAAGTTTCTGAACATTCAGTACCCAAAATTGATTTAAATTCAAATGTACAATGATCCACCTGAGCTGCCTGTGGCATTGATTCCTTGTATGCCCTCACATGACTCTACCAGGGCCTTGGTTCTGAACATACATGTACAGTGTGTACTGTGCATGCCATCATGTACAACACCAACAAACAGTGTCTGAAACACTTCAGCTGAGAGTTAATACTATCATATGTTATGGGTTACACTTTTAAAAAATATACACACTAAAACTTCTGGTCTTACTAAATAGAGTTTTATTATGAAAAATAGACTTTTAATATTTGCCTGCCATAACTCTTAAGTATATAAGGCCAAATTATTATCTTTGGATTGTATCATCTTAGAATGTTTGAGTTTAAACATCGCTTTTGAACACAAGATCCTATCTCCAAAACAACAAAAATAAAATAGTTTCAAAGGAACAACCAAAAGCCCCCAGGAAACCCCAGCCAAGTCTGGCAGCATAACTCTGTCATGTGACCTTTCCATAGACAAAGACAGGATGATTAGGACTTCAAGGCCTGTGTGGCTATATGAAAATTTGTCTAGAAAATTAATTACTTGGGGGCTAGAGAGTTGGCTTAGTGGTTAAGAGCACTGGATGCTCTTCCAGAAGAGCCAGGTTCAATTCCCAGGTCACATGGCAGCTCATAACTGTCTGTAATAACTCCAGTTGCAGGGGATCTGACACCCTCATACAGACATGAATGCAGGCAAAATACCAATGAATATAAAATAAAAATAAATTATTTTTAATTAATTAATTAACTAAAACACCGAAAAAGTGCTCTACGAGTTGCTGGCTGGAATTCCATAAAATGTTAAATGATTGTGACTTGGTGTTAGACAGAATTTCCAACACTCTCTGAAATGGCCATAAATATCATTCTTGTAACTGTACTTCATAGTTATGTTCTCAACAATGAGGATTATGAAATCAAATACTAGTCAATTCTGAAAAACTAATTATAACCCATCTACATCATGCAATATATCAACTTTTCAGAAAATATTTATTTTTACATCAAAATAAAGCAGGCATATTATTTATATCATTAATATGCAAAATTATATGTATACCAAAAATTATTTTAAAATAAACTTTATTGTGATTTATTATCAGCCAATGTTTGATTTGTAATATTATAACTCAAGGGAGTATAAAAGGGGTTTATGCATGGATAGGCTGAAGAAGACCTATTCTAGATCTATCACACAAGTCAATACTTTTATTTAGACTTACAGTTCAACATTTATGTTGGTTATTTTTAGTCAAATGTGGCATAAATTAAAGTCACCTGAGAGTCAGAAACTCAGCTGAGGAGTTACGTCAATCACATTGGCTCATGGGCATGACCACGAGGTTTTTCTTAGTTGATGGTTGATGTGGGAGGGCACAGCCCACTGTAGGCAGTGTCAACTCTGAGCAGGTGGTCCTGGGTTGTATAAGAATCCAGATATTTTAAAGGGGAAGATTTTAAGAAGATAATACAAAAATGTCTACTGTGAAACAATATCTCCCAAAATTGATTGCACAAACGAGACTGGAACAACAGCAATATCGAAAGACATGTTAACTTAGAAGGGGGACATTTTTTGCAGGGTCCCACCCCTAGACAAAGAACTACAGGCAACTGGGAAAAGGAGAATCAGACTCTCCCAGGGATGAGTCTCTTCCTGGATGTCCAGTGCATAGTGCTCAGCCTTGAAAGCATATGCATACCACCCATAATTTGCATTTATTTTGCATACATATACATGCACACACATGCAATAAAAAAAGCCTATCAACTTAAGAATAGGTATGTGCGGGAGGGGCTTCAGGGAGGATAACTGTGAGTGGATGAAGGAAAGAAAGAGAGGGGAATAAAGTGATGTAATTCTATTGCATTTAAAGAAGAAAAAATGGATGGACTTGGTGGTACACTCAGGAGAAAGAGGCAGGTAGAGCTCTATGAGTTCAAGGCCAGCCTGGTCTACGGAGTGAGTTCCAGAATAGTCAAGGTTTCACAAAGAAACCCTGTCTCAAAAAAGAAGGAGGAGGAGGAGGAGGAGGAGGAGGAGGAGGAGGAGAATAACCAAACCAAACCAAAATAATGCTAAAAAACTAAAAACAAATTGAGTAAGCCATGAGGAGCAAGCCAGTAAGCAACATTCCTAGGTGGTCTCTGCTTCAACGACTTCCCTAGACCATACATTGTTATACTGAAGTATAAAATAAAATAAACCCTTTCCTTCCCAAGTTGCTTTTCATCAGTGTTTTAACACAGTAACAGAAAGCTACTAGCACAGGTGCATGAGGTTCTCTTTCTCATGTTGAACTTAATTATACAGTTAACAGTTTAAACTGTGTCCTTTTACCCTTAAGACAATTTTATTGACATGCAAGTTGTTATGTCATTTTAACCATAAAACATATGGTTAAAATGTTTACAATTAGATGAATTTTGATGAGTGTGTATACCCATGGAACTACTAGCAAACCCCCCAAGTAGAAAGTTCCTGTCACTTCTAAAAATTTCTTGATGCTCATTTGGGGGAATTTTCAACAATTACTTCAAATATTTTTTGTCTATTATATTTCTGTTCTTTCTCTGGAGTTTAAGTTGGATGCTTAAACTCAATGAAAATTTTATGCATTCAAGGCAGAGGAGGACTCTCTTACACATCTCAAACTGTCATACTGACCAGAAAGTTCATTTTGTGGTTCTGTAATTGACCATTTGTTTAATATTCTCTCTGTTTTTTTATTTTGTTGTTGTTATTATTAGTTTATGACATGATTTCACATAGCCCAGGTTGCCCTCTAAATTGCCATATAACCAATGATGGCCTGGAATTCCTTGAACTCCTTCCTCTACCTCCAAAGTTCTGGGATTACAGGCATGCACTACTTCTATTTCCCTTTTTGACAACTGAAGTTACTTTTAAAAATTTAATATGAATAACTGTGATAAATCATGCAGGTACTTAGAACCGTACTGTCTCACATGAGCCCACAATGTTCTAAGGGCAGGACCAAGGCTTGGAGTGTCTGCCTTCATTTTGTATCTGTCTCTATTAAACATCTTTTTATTAGTTTTTCCATTGTCCACAAAAGGAATGTGAAAGTCTTCAGCTTTGCCTACTGAGCCAAAAGTATGCATTATTTTAAAAAACTTATTTTTAATATTTGTTTATGTATATATGTTCTGCTGTCCTAATATAACAGTTTATAGCTATTAATAAATATTTTTGTTAACTAAGTTTCAGTTCCAAGGAAGTGACTAGAAAATGCACCAGGTGGGGCCAGATTGATCAGTTAAAGTGCTGACATTGGTACATTGTAATAATTCACACCACTCTCATCATTGCGAGGCTGCGTTGCCAACACAATATGACAAACAATTTTCACTAGAGACTAGGTCCTGCTTCTTAGCTATGAGGTAAAGGCAAGACATATAACTTTTTCTAAGTGTGTTTCCTCATTTGTAAGAATGGTTAAAATAATAGTTTGTAGCCTATAGCTGTTACTAGGATAATAGGTAATGTTTAAAAAGTTTGTCTCAGCACTTATTTCACATACATCCTAAATAAATATTTACTATCTTTGCAGTTACTCAAGAGACTTCTGGGTATGGTGAGATGGCTAGCAGGTAAGAGTTCTTGCTGACAAGCCTGATGACTTAAGTTCAACCCCAATATCTACATGGTGGAAGAAGAGAACCAACTCCCATAAGTTAACCTTTGCCCTCCATGAGCACACTGTGGTACCTGTGCACTCACCCCACCCTGCACCCAATAAATATAATAGGAACAGCTGGTATTTAATAAAGGGACTGCAGTTACTGAAGAGGTCTTTGATATCTGTTTCCCCCATTCTGCAAGAGATATGGAGATCTGTCCTTGAGTTTGGAAGTCTTGTTTTATCAATTTTTTTTCTTTGATTGTGAGCCAGGGGCACAGGACATCAATGTGGTCACCCACACTGAATGCTCTTCTCTTTCTGGCTCTAGTCTATAGTCAAGTGATACAGAGGGACAGAAGAGGAGCCTGGGTAGAACAGGATAGGTATGATCCTTCTGCTCTGGTATCACAGAAGCAAACTCTTTCCTCTTCACCTCAGCTCGAGCCTACAGTGGCCTTTCTTTCTCTAGCAGAGAAGTATGGAGCCACTTGTCATATCATGTTCCTTGTGTTAAAAAAAAAAAAAAAACCTAGAGGACCTGGAGAATGGAGGAAGGCTGGTAGGAAGTAATGTGGAGATGGGGATTGGAGTCAATAAAGTTTATTTTACTAAAGACAATTGAGTTTATGCTAGATGGTATTTGCAAATGCTGGAGATACAACACAGTAGGTACTGTTCTTTTGTCAGAGAATTCAGAAGATTAGTGGGAAAGGAAAAATCACAAGAAATTATATAACGGAAGGTCAGATGGTCAGACAAAATCAGGAAGTTCTCCCTGGGTGCCTCAATGTTTCTATTATGATGATAAGCATCATGACCCAAAGTGACTTGGGTAGGAAACGATTTACTTCATCTTCCCTGCTCACGTCACACTCTGTCCCTGAAGGAAGTCATGGTGAGAAAGCGAGGGAGGAACCTGAAGCAGACACCATGGAGAAATACTGCTTACTGTGTGTTCCTCCTGGCTTGCTCCCGTTTTCTTACACACCCCAAGCCCACCTGTTCAGGGATGGCTACCCCACCCACATTGGGTTGTACCCTTCTACATTAATCATCAGTTAAGAATATGTCCCAATGGACTTGCCTCTAGGCTAATGTTATGGAAACTGAATTAGTCAGGGTTGTCTAAAGGAACAGAACTGATAGAACAAATAGATACTATGTTATAACATGACATCATATTATATTTAAGGAGAATTTATTAGTGAGATTTGTAGTCTGAAAAGTACAATGACTGTCTCCTGATGGAGAGGCCAAGAATCTGGTGGTTGTTTAATCCACAGAGAATGTTTAGAGAGATGTTGGTCTTCATTCTACTCTAGAATCCTGAAGTGGGTTTCAATATCACCAAAGAAGGCCTCAGCACCAGAACAGATCTTTCCAGTGAAAATGAGGCCAAGTGGGGGAAAGAAAAAGCTTCCTTCTTCCTTGTATTTTTAGGTGGGCTGCCACTAGAAGGTGTGGCCCAGATTTAGAGTAGCTCTTCCTATGTCAAATGATCCAATCAAGAAAATCCCTCACAGGTGGGTCCTGTTGTTTGGGTCTTACTTGATTCCAGATGTGGTCAAGTTGACAACCAAGGTTAGCCATCACAGAGGCATTTTCTCTTTTGAGGTTCCCTCTTCTCAGATGACCCTAGCTAGACAAAAAATGAAGCAAACAAAACAATCAGGACATCAAGGTCAGACCAAACCAGGTAATTCTCCCTGAGGAAGTGGCACTTGAAATGAGGGTCAGGCATTTGTAAGGGATCATCAGTGTCTCCAGTCTGAAAGAAAGCCATTGTAAATGGAATGATAAAACCAAAGATAGAGTATGTAGAAGGAGATGGGTCTGCAGAGAAGAGAGGTCTGCCGAACCAGATAAGTCAAGACATCTTAGTTCTCCTACGTGCTTATTCTGATCTTTCTAAGAACATTGGAGAGTCACTGAATGGCTGTAATTTAATAATGGACTGGCATGGTTTCATTTATATTTTAAATGCTGCAGGGTAGAAAGTTCTGTTTGAGTAGATGCTGAAGACAGTGAATAAGGTGCTGCAGGAGTCTGTGCGAGTGATGAGCATACTCAATAAGAAGAGGCTGTGATCGAAGAGGACCTCTGGCCTCCTGAATTAGGCTAGTGGCTGCATGCTTGTGCCATTTGCTAAGGTAAGGAATACAAGAGAAGTTGGCCTGAGAGAAACATAAGCTAGTTTAGAAAATACTCAATTAGAAACTGTAGAAATAAATGATTAAATTATTACCAATATTTATATTATATTTAATCAGTTGGCAGTGTTAATCTTTAGCGCACCATTATAAATGATCACACACAGACACCTGGTGGATTTTAACAAGACTTAGCCTGGATTTTGCAATCTTGAACTATCTAAACTAGCTTATTCTATTCTCCAAATAAAAGCTCATAACATATACATACGTCCCCTTGAACTGTTATTCTCCATGCTATGCTGTTTCGGGCTACATGGAACGATGTTCTTCCATCTCTAACCATGTGCCTGTCTTCCTTCCTCCCGCCTGGCTTCTTCTTCCCATCTATCTCCTTTCAAAAGCCCATGAACTTTAGCCCGGCCTACCCCTCTCTTTGCCCAATCTAATTCCTCAGCATTTATTCAACCAATCAGAGACAATGGTTAGCAAGCAAAGTAACAGACAACAAGCAGGCCTCTGGAAGCAATTAATTAATATTTAGAATACATAACAGATCACTGCATCAAGAAACACCTTTGAAACATTGAAGGCACTATCTCGCAATGGGCATAGATTCTATCCCAAAGCCTTTTTTCACCTGTTAATTCCATATCTGGAACTTCCTTCCTCCAGTTATATTCGTGGCCTGTTCCCTCATTTCGTCTTGTCTCTGTAGCACTCTAAGGTGATATCAAGCATGACAGCCCTCACCATTGCATTCTACTCTTCTATTCAAGGTAGGAAGACCACATGCTTGTTCCTTAACATCTCTTTCATCTGCAATGGCTGTTAACTTCCCCAGTGTCAGTGACTTGGCCTGCAATGACCCCTGACCTAGTTCTAAGATAGACATTGTTTCTTCCAAGTCATTGAAATTTTTTGTTTTTTTTCTTTTTTTATGCTTTATTTTTTTATTTCTTCAAGTTACATCTCAGTCACAATCCCTTCCCTACTCCCCCTTCCTGTCCCACCCTTCCACCCTCTTCCCCCCAACAGCTCCCCCTTTCAGTCCAACAAATGGTTCCTTCTCTTATAACAGTAAATACCATACAAAACAACAGAAATAAATACTCCACATATATGAGAGTTAAATGGCCCAGCATACATTCCCAATGTCCAGTTCATACATATTTGGCCCCTGACTTTAACATTCTACCATCTAACCATCTCCATGAGTTTAAAGTTCTATATCTGACTCAGCTTTCATACTAACTTGCATCACTATTTTAAAAACATCTTCTTAGATCCAGAACACCCTCTTGATTCATAAACAATGCAAAATTTAACTATGAGACTCTAGATATCTATTCTTCAACCACCTCAGAGACCTGAGAGGGATAAATATATCTGATTACGTAGGAAGTGCAGGGGCTGCATCATCCAAAACTAAGAAATGACATATCAGTGGCTGCCTGGACAGTTCCTGTTTTCTCTCCATACATTACAGCATCAATCTTCAACCTTTTGGTCCCATTTCTCTGACAGACATTGATTGTCGAGCAGGGATTATGAAGGACTTACCTACCCTGTCTTGGCAGAGCTAGGATGTCGACCTCCCTGCTACCAAGTTTTGGCTTTTTGGACAGCAGTCTGTCTACAGTTGAAGCAAGGGGTTTTTCATGCCAAGAGATAGGCTTGCCACTAATTCAACCATCTCACACTGGAGATTCTTCGATGCTCATCTTCTACTTGGTGTAGAATAGGGGGTTCTGTCAGGAGCTGATATGTCTCGATATCAAAAAAAATCTTAATTTAAGACAACATCTTTGAATGCCATATTCTGCAGATCTCTTGGAGTTTTTGAAGATGCCCTATCTATCTCTTGTATTTAGATAAGCAAATGTTGCTTGTCTCTTAACAACTTGATTTCTGAGTAGCTTAGAGAATATCTGTGATAGACTATCATAGTAGCTAACAAAATGATATGCTTGCATGACTAGGAGTTTGTATTTCTTAAATATCCTAAACAGTTTAAGACGGTTGGTATGAAGAGGCCAGAGCTTCACATTTCATTTTTAAGTATCACTAGGTACAATACCTTTAAGAAGCATTACCTTTAATTTTGTATCAATATACAAAGATCAATTCCAATGTGGCCAAATATACTCTTAATTTTGTATCAATATACAAAGATCAATGCCTATGTAGCCCAATACAATCTTAATATTATGTCAATATACAAGGGTAAATACCATTGTGGCCAACTATAATCTTAATTTTGTATCAATATACAAAGATCAATACCGATGTAGTCCAATACAATCTTAATTTTGCACAATATACAATGGTCAATACCACTTTAGCCAAATACAATACTAATTTTGTATCAATCAATTTTGTACAAAGGTATAAGGGCATATTCAATAATCTGTCCCTTCTTCTTGGTCCTTCCCATACTATGTCTATGTCCCATTTTTCTCAAGTCTGTACACTCCTACATAGGAGAGAAAGACGGATACAGAAAAGAAAAAGAAGGAAGTCCCTGGGTCTAACCTCCAAAACCCATTTAACAAGACCATTTAACAGCTTGTAGTCTCTTCCCCTAAATAACAAAGTTTTCTGTTATCCATCACATAACCAAAAAGGCGGCGGGGGGGAGAAACACCCTCCCCACCCTCTGGGCATGGGATGATGCTCTCTTAAAATGACTTCCTGCTGAAATGGGTCGTAGTAAACCTGTTTGGTGCCCAAACCAAAATGGAAAAATGATTAAAAATGTTAGTACAATCCTTTTATGTTCAGTCCTTTTGTGCTCATCTGTTTAGATGTCCTAAGAAGTTTATAGACAGAAGCTGATCTTCTAGGCTTTACTGAAGTTCTAGCTGGAGCAGTGTGTGGAGCTGAATGATCTTAGCGATTTTGAGTTGTTGTGGTTGTAGACTTTTGATGGAAACAGCTATTGAGGGAGTCTGCAAGGCTGAATCATCTGGGCCACTCGTCTTCTTTGGTGTCTGATTCTGTTTTCTGTTGAGGTTTCCGTTGTCCAGTTGTCCCTGGATTCCTTGAATGGATGCTTTAAATCTCCTGGAAAGATAAGAGCAGAGCCCTGCCCTATTCCTCACTCAGGGACAATCACCCTCTTTTTTTGGGGGGGGGTAGGTAATATTTCTCCTGAAGCAAATTTGGTTTTTTGACAATACATAAAGTATTATCTTTCAATCTGGATTAAAGAAGAGATTATTTTGTTATTTTGGACCGAAACAAGCCTTATATATTTTGTATGTACAAAATATATACAAGTGTATATATTTTGAGATCTCAAAGGACAATTTGTTTGTATTGAGTAGGCCTTTTGTAAGTAGCTTTTAAACTTAAGTCCTTCCAAATCCTATGTGTCTGTTTCTGCATTCTAATTATTGGGATCAAAGACCTGTGGTTCCCATCTGAAGGGATTAAAGATGTGCTCCACCACTCCTGGATTGAAGCTTTTCTCTATTTAGAGTTTGTTTTGTATCAGGCTGACCTTGAGCTCTGAGATCTGCCTGTTTCTGACTCTAGTGTGTTGGGATTAAGGGTGTACTCTTCTTGAATGATGGGGTTAAGGGTATGAACCCTCACCACCCTGTTCCGTGTAACTCTAGAACTTATAAGACAACTAACTCTATAGTGCTCCTCCCGTCTCTGCTTAAGTTAAAGGCATCGGCTAACACCACACATTTCATGTATTTTACCTTAGTTCTAAGATTTTTCCACACTTGGAGGTTTATAAAACCAGGATGAACGGCTGTAACCTTTATTTTATTTACAGTGTTTTAAAATTGTTACCTGTTTTTTTTTAATTAATAAATTTATTTGTTTGTTGCTTCAGGTTACATCTCTATCATATTGTCCTCTTTCCCCACTTCACAGCACCACACTCCCATCCTCTAACCCCTAATCCTTCCCTCTTGTTCCTCTGGGGTGGAATGTCCCTACATAACAGTCCCTCGCCACAGTTCAGGAGTCATATGAGGGCCAAGAGCGTCTTCATACACTGGGGGGCCTACGAGGCAGTACTGCCAGTGAAAGGTGTCTCCTTGCTATGAAGGGAAAACTAAAAAATGACCAACAAACACACAAACCCACAAAAACAAAGAACAACAACAAAAAAAGAAAGGAAAAAGAAAAAAAAAGTCAGCCGGGCGGTGGTGGCGCACGCCTTTAATCCCAGCACTTGGGAGGCAGAGGCAGGTGGATCTTTGTGAGTTCGAGGCCAGCCTGGTCTACAAAGTGAGTCCAGGACAGCCAGGATACACAGAGAAACCCTGTCTCGAAAAACCAAAAAAAAAAAAAGAAAAAAAAGTCTATGACCATGTTCCTTTTGTTGTGTTGGTTGTAGTACAGATATCCTGTACTATATAGCTAAAATCCTCCTATAAGTGAATAGATGCCATGTGCATTCTTCTGAGTCTGGGTTAGCTCACTCAGAATGAGCTTCTCTAGTTCCATCCACTTGGTTGCAAATTGCATAATTTCATTGTTTCTGATAGCTGAGTAATATTCCATTGTATAGATGTAACACAGTTTTTTAATCCATTTTTCAGTTGAGGGACATCTGGGTTGTTTCCAATTTCTAGCTATTACAAATAAGGCTGCTGTGAACATAGATGAGGAGACTTCCCTATGACTCCGTGAGGAATCCTTTGGTTTTATACCCAGAAGTGGTATGGCTGGGTCCTGATTCAAAGCTATTCCAAGATTTCTAAGATATCGCCATACTGACCTCCATAGTGGTTGCACAAGACTGCACTCCCACCAGTAATGGAGTAGGGTTCCCCTTTCTCCACACCTTCGCCAGCATGTGCTCTCATTTGAGCTCTTTATCTTAGCTATTCTGACAGGTGTGAGATGGAATCTCAGAGTTGTCTTGAGTTGCATTTCTCTGATGATTAAGGATGTTGAGCATTTCTTCAGGTGTCTCTCAGCCATTAGGGATTCCTCCTTTGTGCATTCTCTATTTAGCTCTGTTCCCCCTTTTTTGATTGGATTATTTGGTTTCTTGGCATTTAATTTCTTGAGTTCTTTGTAGATTTTGGATATTAGCCCTCTATCAGATGTGGGGATGGTGCAGATTTTCTACCAGTATGTTGGCTGCCATTTTGTCGAATGACAGTGTCTTTTGCCTTACAGAAGCGTTTCAGTTTCATGAGGTCCCATTTATTGATTGTTGATCTCAGGTCCTGAGCTGTTGGTGTTCTGTTCAGGAAGTTGTCACCTGTGCCAATGAGTTTGAGGGTTTCTCCAACTTTTTCTTCTAGTAGATTTAGTGTGACCGGCCTTATGTTAAGGTCTTTGATCCACTTGGATTTAAGTTTTGTACAAGGTGATAATTATGGGTCTAATTTCCTTCTTTTGCAAGTGGACATCCAGTTGGACCAACACCATTTTTTGAAGATGCTGTCCTTCTTCCATTGTGCAGTTTTGGCTTCTTTGTCAAAGATTAGTTGGCCATAGGAGTGTGGGTCCATGTTTGGGTCTTCAATTCTATTCCATTGGTCTACTGGTCTGTTTCTATACCAATACCATGCTATTTTTACTATTATTGCTCTGTAGTACAGCTTGAAATCTGGGATGGTGATACCTCCAGATGCTTTTTTATTGTACAGGATTGATTTAGCTATTCTGGGCTTTTTGTTGCTCCATATGAAATCGAGAATAGCTCTTTCCAGGTCTATAAAGAATTGTGTTGGTATTTTGATAGGAATTGCATTGAATCTATATATTGCTTTTGGCAGGATAGCCATTTTTATTATGTTGATCCTACCTATCCATGAGCATGGGAGATCTTTCCATCTTCTAAAGGCCTCTTCCATTTCTTTCTTCAGGGGCTTGAAGTTCTTGTTGTACAGGTCCTTTACTTGCTTGGTTAGAGTTACCCCCAGTATTTTATGTTGTTTGTGGCTATTGTGAATGGGGTTGTTTCCCTTATGGGCTTTCTCAGCCCATTTCTTTGTTGTATAAAGAAGGGCTTCTGATTTTTTTGAATTAATTTTGTGTCCAGCCACTTTGCTGAAGGTGTTTATCAGCTGTAAGAGTTCTCTGGTGGAATTTTTGGAGTTGCTTATGTCTCCTATCATATTGTCTGCAAATAGGGATAATTTGACTTCTTTGTTTCCAATTTGTATCCCCTTGATCTCCTGTAGCTGTTTTATTGCTCTAGCAAGAACTTCAAGTACTATGTTGAAGAGATATGGTGAAAGTAGACATCCATGTCTTGTCCCTGAGTTTAGAGGAAATGCTTCAAGTTTCTCTCCATTTATTTTTATGTTGGCCACTGGCCTGCTGTTATTTCTAAGTACAGTCCTTGTATGCCTGTTCTCTCCAGAACTTTTAGCATGAATGGGTGTTGGATTTTGTCAAATGCTTTTTCTGCATCTAGCGAGATTATCATGTGGTTTTTTTCTTTCATCTTATTTATATGGTGAATGATGTTGATAGACTTTCGTATGTTGAACCATCCCTGCATCCCTGGGATGAAGCCTACTTGAGCATAGTGTGTGATACTTTTGATATGTTCTTGAATTCGGTTTGCTAGTATTTTATTAAGTATTTTTGCATTTATGTTCATGAGGGAGATTGGTCTGAAGTTCTCTTTCTTTGTTGGGTCTTAGTGTGGTTTAGGAATCAGGGTGATTGTGGCCTCGTAGAATGAGTTTGGCAGTGTTCTTTCTGATTCTATATGGTGGAAGAGTTTGAAGACTGTTGGTGTTAGATCCTCTTTGAAGGTCCGGTAGAATTCCATGCTAAAGCCATCTGGCCCTGGGCTTTTTTTTGATTGGGAGATTTTTAATGACTGTTTCTATTTCCTTAGGAGTTATTGGGCTGTTTAATCTGGAAATCTGATCTTTATTTAGTTTTGGTAGGTGGAATCTATCAAGAAAATTGTCCATTTTGCTTAGGTTTTCAAATTTGGTGGAATATAGATTTTTAAAGTAAGACCCAGATATTCTCTGGATCTCCTCTATGTCTGTTGTTATTTCTCCCTTTTCATTTCTGATTTTTTTGATTTGGGTTCTTTCCCTTTGCCTTTAGTTAATTTGGCTAGGAGTCTGTCTATTTTGTTGGTTTTCTCGAAGAACCAACTCTTGTTTTCATTGATTGTTTGTATAGTTCTTTTTGTTTCTAAGTTGTTGATTTCAGCCCTACATTTGATGATTTCCTGCCTTCTGCTCCTCTTGGGAATGTTTGCTTCTTTTTTTTCCAATTTACCTAGTTTAGCTGTTAATTCGCTAATATGAGCTGTCACAATTTTCTTTCTGAAGGCACTTAGTGCTATGAACTTTCCTCGTAGCACAGCTTTCATTGTATCCCATAGGTTTGGGTATGTTTTGCCTTCATTGTCTTTGGATTTTAAGAAGTCTTTGATTTCCTTCTTTATTTCTTCCCTGACCCAGTAATCATCCAGTAAGGAGTTGTTCAATTTCCATGTGTCTGTAGGCTTTCTGTTGATTCTTTTGCTGTTGAAGACCAGCTTTATTCCATGGTGGTCTGATAAGATACAAGGTGTTATTTCAATTTTCTTGTATCTGTTGAGACTATCTTTGTGTCCGACTATGTGGTCGATTTTGGAGAAGGTTCCGTGAGGTGCTGAGAAGAAGGTGTATTCCTTTGTGTTTGGTTGAAACGTTCTGTAGATATCTGTTAGGTCCATTTGTTTCATGATCTCTGTTAGACTCAATATTTCTCTGTTTGGCCTCAGTCTTGATGATCTGTCCATTGTTGTGAGTGGGGTGTTGAAGTCTCCCACTACTAATGTGTTGTGATCGATGTGCGATTTAAGTTTTAGAAGCGTTTCTTTTACCAATGTAGGTGCTTTTGTATTTGGGGCATAAATTTTCAATATTGAGATGTCCTCTTGATGAATATTCCCTTTAATGAGTATATAATGCCCTTCTCTGCCTTTTTTCATTAACTTCAGTTGGAAGTCTGTTTTGTTTGATATTAGGATGGCTACTCCAGCTTGCTTCCTGGGTCCATTTGCTTGGAAAACCTTTTCCCAGCCCTTTACTCTGAGGTAGTGACTATCTTTGATAGTGAGATGTGTTTCTTGTTTGCAGCAAAAAGACAGGTCTTGCTTGCGGATTCAATCTGTAAACCTGTGTCTTTTTATTGGCGAGTTGAGTCCATTGATGTTGATGGATATTAGTGACCAGGGGTTGTTATTTCCCATTATTTTGGTATAGCTGGCTGTCTTATGTTTCTCTTTTGTTTAGTTGCTGTGGAGGTTGTAGGGGTTAGATAAATTAGATTTAGAAAATATATAGGAGTTTCTGATACTGTCTCTTAATTCGGGGCCTGAAGAGCATTATCAGCATGAAGTCAGCAAAAACAGGAAAGACTCAATAGACTGAAAAACAAGTTTGAAGTCAGGAAAACAGGAAAGACTCAATAGAATTGAAGTAACAAAGTATCTGGCCTGACATTGTTTTCAGCTGCTAAGTGGGCGGAGCCCAAATTAAGCTGAAACAGAGTTCCTCCTATTTGAGGACAGTGCGAGGAGCCCAGAAGAGAAGAGGCCCCTGATGCTAGAGAGCTCCAAGAGTCCTGCTGAAAAAAGGGCTGGCCATTGATGGCCAGCTCTCTCCCTGAAGCAGAAAGAAGCCGGTGAGCAAAGAAAGCCTGAGCAAGACACCAAAAGGCCAAGGACTGGACCCTGTGGCTCAGCTTTTGCCTAGAGGGGTTTGATCTGTCCAAACAGTGGCCTAAAGGAAACGGTGCCTGGCTTTAAGGACTGAGGCAGAGCAGCTGAGTTCCTGATTCAAAAGAAGTAAGTTGGCCTGCAGACGGCTGGGGTCTCCCACAGAGAAGTAAGCATGAAGCCTTATTTAAGGTGAGACTGCAATAACCAACGACCCTGACGAACCTGCATCTGAGAGATCCAGAAGAAGGACTGTTAAGTGTGTTAAAGAATCTACAACAAAGACTGTGTTCCTGATGACTGAGGACCTGCCCCAGAGACTGTATCATTCTAAAAGGTTATGAAAGTAGTTGTTATAATTATCAATAGGTTTAGTGGATAGGTTAAAGGGGTTGTAGGAATTTATAGGATTAATAGTTAAGAAATTGTTGGTGTTTGTTATAAGTGAATTTAGTAATAAATAAATAAGTGTTAAATAATAATTTAAAAGTTCAGTTACAGGAGGTTTCTATTCTCTCTGTTTTCTTGGGTGTAGTTATCTTCTCTGTGTTGGAATTTTCCCTCTAGGATCTTCTGTAGGGCTTGGTTTGTGAGGAGATATTGTTTGAATATGATTTTGTCATGGAATATCTTGTTTTCTCCTTCTATGTTGATAGAGAGTTTTGCTGGGTATAGTAGTCTGGTTAGGCACCTCTGTTCTCTCAGGTCTTGTAGGACATCTGTCCAGGCCCTTCTAGCTTTTAACGTTTCTGAGGAGAAGTCAGGTGTGATTCTGATGGGTCTGCCATTGTATGTGACTTGACCTTTTTCTCTTACAGCTTTTAATATTCTTTCTTGGTTCTGTACATTTGGTGATTCAATTATGATGTGGCGAGAGGAGTTTCTTTTCTGGTCTAATCTGTTTGGTGTTTTGTAAGCCTCTTGGATTTTTTATTAGTATCTGTTTTTTCAGGTTTGAGAAGTTTTCTTTTATGATTTTGTTGAAGATATTTTCTGGACCTTGGAGACGAGAGTCTTCTCTTTCCTCTATGCCTATAATTCTTAGGTTCCATCTTTTCATTGAGTCCTTTATTTCTTGGATGTTGTGGGTGAGAGATTTTTAGCCTTCTCATTTTCTTTGGATGTTGTACTGATTTCTTCCATCGAATCTTCCATGCCTGAGATCCTGTCTTCCATCTCTTGCATCCTATTTTTCATACTCACATCCGTAGTTCCTGTTCTCTTCCCTTGATTCTCCACTTCCTCTTTTAACTCTGACTGTGTTTTCTTTATTGTTTCTATTTCTATTTTCATGTCTTGAATGGTATTGTTCGTTTTGTACATTTCCTTCTCCAGTTTGCTTGTTTTTGCCTGGAAATCTTTCATTGCTCTGTCCTTTTCCTGTTCAAGCTGAGTCACCTTGGCTTGGAGCTCTTTAATGGTTTTATTCATTGTTTTGACTTGTAAAATTGTGGCTTCTTTGAATTCCTTCATAGATTTAAGTTCTTCTTGAAGGGACTCTATCACTTTCCATAATGTAGAATTGTCATCATTTTCATGTATTTCTGCTGTTGTGAGGTCATCCGAATTGGATGAGCTAGGATAGTTCTGCGTTGTTGGAGTCATATTTCCTTGATTTCTGTTTTTTCTTGGACCTGTGGCCATATGGATGTGTTTAGCTGTCTGCTCTCGTCGTCTTCTGGGCTTGGATCCACAGGGGATGCTTTGGTGTAGCAGTCGAATTGCTTGGCTATCTGTTGTTGCTTACAGGGGGATCTCAGGATCACTGTGTTTCTAATAGCCTGAAGCACTGTGAGCTGGTGCAGCCTATTCCCAGGTAATGAGGAATGGCCTGGGATTGTTTCACTGCTCCCAAGTCAGACTTCTCTATGTTGCACACTGAGTGATCAGCCTGTAGTGGTTCTGATGGTATGGACCTGTTTGCCCAGGCACGGATTCTGTGGACTCTGGTTGTCCCCACGGAGACTGAGAGGGCCCAGCTCCACGCCTAATATGTCTGGGTTTTCCAGAATACAGTATGGTCCCCTGGCTTCTGGCTTCCACATTTTGGAGCCCTCGGCCTCTGTGCATCTCCGCTGCTAGCTCTGCCTCTGTGTGCCTCTGTGCACTTCCAGCCCTGCCACTTCACTGTGCATGCTTCCCGCCCAGCTCCTCCACTGCGGGCCCGGCGCCTCTGCCCCGCCCCCCTGTGCTGGCTTCCCCCGGCTCCTTCCCTGTAGGTGCAGTGCCTCTGTCCTGCCCCCCTGTGTGGTTTTCCGCCTGGCTCCTTAGCTGCGGCTTGCAGGGCTGAGGACCTCCCGCCATGTGCCCTGTTTCTGTCTTGCTAAGACTTCAACTAGCCCGCAAAGTTTCCTAAATAGCTATAAGATTCCCCTGAGGTGTGGGGAGCCTAGTAGGTTGGTGAGTGATCCCCGTGTGGGATCTGATTCTGCCTGCTGTGTATTAGAGTCGATCTTACTAGGCACCTCTCCAAATGGGAGTTCCTGAGTCTCGGATTTAGCAGCTTCTGTGTCTGGGAGAGATGGGGGGAGAGCCTTGCCCTGGGACTTTTAACAGTCCCTTGGGAGCTGTGTGTGTTCTCGGAGGGTCTAGCCCCTCCCGTTTTTGCACAGTGTCCAATAACTCTATGCTTTTTGTTGCTCTTTTCCCCACATTCAAAATGCATCTGTGTGGGCCGCCGCCATCTTGGATCCCCCAGTCATTGAAATTTTGCCGGAATGATGATGACCTGTTTGTTTTTAATATTTCCTTGAGTTCTGAGGTTGGTTGTGGTCCTTGTGCTAGCTAGTTTTTATGTCAATTTCACACAAACTAGAGCCCTCTTAGAAGAAGAAACTTCAATTGAGAAAAACACCTCCACCAGATTATCCTGTGGTACCTTCTTTTGATTGATGATTAATGTGAGGAGCCCCTATCACTGTGGGTGGTACCACTCTTGGGTGCTGTGAGAAAGCAGGCTGAAAAAGCCAGTAGGCAGCATTCCTCCATGACTTCTCCCCAAGTTTCTGCCTTAATTAGGGATACTATTGCTTGGGAAGTAAAGATTTTATTTCACTCATAGTTACACATAACAGTTCATCATCATGGGCAGTAAGGGCAGGAACTTACCCAGGACAGGAACCTGGAGGTAGAGGCTGACACAGAAGCCGTAGAGGGGTGTTCCATACTGGCTTGCTCTCAATGTCTCACTCAGCCTGCTTTCTTATAGAACCCAGGGCCACCAGCCTAGGGGTGGCACCACCCACAGTGGACTGGGCCCTCCCCCTTAGGTCACTATTTAAGAAAATGCCTTAGAGCTGCATCTTATAGAGGCACACTCTCAATTGAGAATCCTTCCTCTCTGATGACTCAATCTAGCTTGTGTCAAGTTGACATCTAATTACCCAGTACAGTCCCTGCATATAGGTTGCTGCCCTGACTTCTCTCGGTGATGAACAGAATCTGTTAGGTGAAATAAGTTGCTTTTAGTCATGGTGTTTTATCACAGCAATAGAAACCCTAAGGCAGTCCTCTTAGTGCTTAGGGACAAGGACAAATAAAAAAGTTGCCATATCTTTTGTTTTCCTCACCCAAATTAATTCCCTAAGTGAGGAGATGAAGGCTTTCAGAAAACAATTTAAGTTTTAACTTTTTTTTTTTTTTAATCAAGGTAACACACATATAGCAACAAAACAAGAACACAGAATGGCTCATGATGAAGAGCAACATTCTCCAAGTCTCCATCACACAGAAGAAGCAAGCTAAGCATTTTTATTTTCTGGTCATTATTTGTATGCAGTAAGTATGCTCAAGCACTCTTTTCTTGTTTGCTCAATTAAGCCCTGAATTATACTTCCTGTCTCAAAAGAAGAGACTGAAGTGCAGCTTTTTGTAAATCAGTTCCCATGTCTTGTAAATTTTGAATGTTAGAATTTTAGCTCTTCTGTTGTGCACATTTGAATATTTAATATCCCCTTTCCAGTCATCTTTTCAAATGCTTGCTTATTTGATGAGCCTTACTTTCCTTCTACTACTGAATCAGAATACCCAACGGCATCCTGTAGACCTGTCTACAGGATGTGGTCTTCTAGGTCTCCACGTTATGACCTCTGGGCTGTTAGAAAGCTAATTCTGCACTTCAGTAATGAATATTGCCACATGAATTCTCTTTTCATATTTTCCATCCAAGGATGACTGCACTTCAGTTTGTTTATTTGAACTGTGCCAAGAAGAAGCATTTGCTTTCTTACGACTGTCTCACAAACATTCTGTTGTGAATAGAATAGTTGTGAATAGAATAATAGAAACTGTCCATTCCCCTCTGCTGTTTACTGTCTGGAGCCCATTCTATTTTCTGCCATTTCATATTCGTGGGATTTTATTTCTGTCTCTACAGTATCTTTTCCCTCTTTCTCAATTTGGAGGGTTTCTTCATATGCATAACTCTGCCTTGGTGGTCTGAGGTGGACGCCTAGCTTTTGTCCTGATTGGTTCTTTAGCATTGTCAGATGACTGAACAGGAGATCCACATGCTTGTGGAGTATAGGTAAATAAAACAGGAAGATCAGAAGTTCAAAGTAATGCTCAACTACAGCCTGGAATAAGTAAGACTTTGGGGAGAAAAAAAAAAGAGAAGGAAATAAAATTTAAACAGGAATTTCACCCTTTCTTCTATTCATCTCAAAATTAGAAAATCATATTGTGTAACTATCGCTGGCTTGGTCTTTGAGGTGCAGCTTTAAGTCGGGCATTCTAGTGAATAAAATGTCTTGTAAAATACAAAACGCCAGCTAGGCACACAATTGTAAAGCTCTCGACAGACCCAATCTCAGATGAAATGGAAAACTTCACAGGAGGAAAAGAATAGAGGATGGAAGAGGGTAATGAATTCCAAGGCAGTCTTAGAATTTCCTGGATCCGAGAAATGAGCACCTCGGTTTCCGAAAACCCTAATTTCTATTTGAATGTCACGACTGAGTTTACGATAATTACCTCTTTAGGGAAATGGTTCCACTTTTTGACTATAATTAGCTCCAAGAATATTTCCCCAATTTCAGTTTGCATCTGCCCTTTGCTCTTGTTTTACTGTTCTTCAGACCTCTTCAACCTGAAGTCTATTTCCCTCCCAAGTTAGATATTCTTGAAACCGCCTTTCTCTCTGGCCCTGTCTCTAATCTAAACAACTCACGGCTCCTTGTTGACAGTATCCGTCTCATTTAAACAACCTTTGCTTGTGTTCAGAATGTAAGGCTAACCTCATTATTTTGCCTCCAGAACTCAATTTTCAAACAATATATAAGCAAATCTTTTCTCCAAAGACAAAGCAGCACTCCGGTCATTAGAAATCCCTTCAACTGTCCTTCATCACAGCTGGATGAGTCCTTCTGTAACATGTGCACCCTGCATTAGGATGGCTATGGGTCCATCTCTTGGGATGAGTTCCAAAGGCAATATCGAGAATCATAACTTGTCACTAGCTTGTATAAATCTTTTATCTATGCATTGTGCTAGTTTTGTATTATCTAACATGACACAAAACAATCATGAAAACATGAGACTCAGTCTCCACCATCATCCATCTGTCCATCCATCCATCCATCCATCCATCCATCCATCCATCCATCCACCCATCCATCCACACAGTACCAATGGTGTGTCAGACACTTTGCTAGGCACCATGAAGCAACGGTGAATTAAAAGCAAATGCAGCACCTGCTTTCGTGTTGCTAGCAAAATGATACAGGAGAAAATTTATCTCTGGTAATACCCGGAGGGAAAAGTGTGTGTTGGATTATCCCCAGTGGAACTGGAGATATTTAAAAAAGCTTGCTTGAGAACAGAGATGCGCTCCACAAATATATTTATTTGTGTGTATGTGTGTAAGTAATATTTAAGAGATGTTTTGGATTTCAACATTAGTTCTTTTAAATAACAACTTTATTGATACATATATAGTTCACAGATCATATAATTCCATAATTTAGGGGAAATATTTCAATGGTTTTTTTATATGCTATATGATTAATTTTTAAAATATGGTTTAAAGTATATGAAAAATAAGAAATATTTAACTTTTTAATTTGACATTTTTATCCTTTGAAGACAGGATCTTACGTACTCCAGGCTGTCTTCAAATTTGCTATGTGGCCAAAACGACTTTAATTCTCCTTGCTGCTACCTTTCAATTGCTGGCATGACAGTAGGTGTGTGCCCATGCCTGGAATAACTATTCTTAAGTATATGATTGATTGCCATTGTTTTTATTTATGATATTGCATAGTCATCACTGCTGTTTCCGAAATTTATTCAGCACTCTAAACTGAATTTCCCTGCCTATTAGGCAATATTTCCTTGTTCCTTTCACTTGCAATCCATAGTAACCGACACTGTGCTTTCTGCCTATTTGCCTGGCTGGGTCTCTCATATAAATGATCATATAATAGGGATGCCTTTATGCATGAATTATCTCACTTAGGTAATACTTACAGGGTCCATTTATGCTGTAGTGTATGTTAGAAGGTCATTCCTCTTAACAGATGAGTAATATTTGTGTGTCATGCATGGGTTTTGTTTTTTGTTTTTTCACTTTGTGGAATCTGTGGATGAATACTTGGCTTCTTCACTTTTTGACCATTGTGGCTAACACTGCAAATGGGGACTTGCAAGATACCTACCTGCCTTCTAGTCTCTGGGTTACCTCTAGGTATAAGGGTCATATTGCTGAGTCATATGGCTATTCTATTTCTGGATTTTGAGAAACTACTAAATTAGTATAGCCCGATTATACTGTTTCATCAGCAATATTTAAAGGTTACAATGTCTACCTTTTAAACAATGCTATTTTTGTTTGTTTGTTTGTTTGTTTGTTTGTTTCAAGACAGGGTTTCTCTGTGTAGCCCTGGCTGTCCTGGACTCAATTTGTAGACCAGGCTGGCCTCGAACTCGCAAAGATCCGCCTGCCTCTGCCTCCCAAGTGCTGGGATTAAAGGCATGCGCCACCACTGCTATTTTTGTTTAGAAAAAAAAGTATCTATCCTAGTAGATGAGAGTATTTCTACATAATGGTGGATTATGTAATGCCTGAGATATCTGGTGTTTGATGTCCATGCCTCCAGATGCTTTGACATGCGTACTACTAGGGCTTGAGGCCAGGGCCTCACACACTGAGCAGTTGCTTTACCACTGACCTACACTCCCAGATCAACAACTTCTAAAAAAACTTTTTTATATGTACTGATTGTTTGTGAATACACATACAACTCCCACCACAAGCGGAGGTCAGAGGGCAACTTGCAGGGGTTCTTTCCCTTTATTATGAGTCCTGCGGTTGAGCCTAGGTCATCAGGCTTAGAGCACAGTGACTTCACTGACTAAGTCGTCTTGGCAACCTTCCTACCAGCTTTTGCTCCTAGCTATCATGGTGGGTTCAGTGTTTTGTTTACTAAAGAAAACTTTCTCTTTTCTTTACCTAACGATTTTGAATATCCTTTCATTTACTTATTGGTCACTGATTATTTTCCTTCAAAAAATATATATTGAGTTTCTTTGTGTTTTATAATTGACTGTCCTTTTCTTATTGAACTGTAAATGTTCTTTCAGAGGTAGTTTTAATGCCAGGATAACTAGCAAACATTCTTTTTAAAAAAAATGTTTATTTATAACTTCAAGTTACATCTCCATCACAGTCCCCTCCCTCCACCCCTCCCGGCCCCACCTTCCCACCCTCTTCCTCTTCTCCTAGAACACATAATTATTTTTTAAATAATTAGGCCACAATTATGAAAATTATAAGGTATAACACACATTCCCAATGTCCAGTCTGTACATATTTGGCAACTGATATTAATATTCTATTATCTGTCTATCTCTATGAGTTTAAAGTTCTATACCTAACTCATTTTCTATCCTAACTTGCATTACCAACTTAAAAACATCTTCTTAGACCTAGAACATCCTTTTGATTCCTAAATAACTTAAAATTTAACTGTGAGTCTATAACTATCTTGTCTTCAACCACATCAGAGACCTAAAAAGGATAAATATATCTGATTATACAGGAAATGCAGGGCCAGCATCTTCTAAAACTAAGAAATGACAGACAACTGGCTGCCTGGACAGTCCCCAATGTTCTCTCCATACATTAGAGCATCTATCTTCAGCCTTTTGGCCCAGTATCTCTGACAGACATTAATTGTAGAGCAGGAATTATGAAGGACTTACCTACCCTGTCTTGACAAAGCTACTCTGTTGACTTACATGCTTCCAAGTTTTGTCCTTTTCGGACAGCAGTCTGTCAACAGTTCAAGCAAGGGATTTTTCTTGCCCAGTGACAGGCTTGCCACTAATGCAACCATCTCCAAATGGAGATTCTCATCATCTACTTGGGGGTGCTGTCAGGAGTTGACATGTCTCAATATCAAAAATGTCTTAAGTTAAGAAACCTTCTTTTAATGCCAAATTCTACAGATCTCTTGAGGTTTTTGAAGACTACCTCTCTGTCTCCATATATTTGGATAAGCAAATGTTGCTTGTCTCTTAGCAACTTGATTTCCCATTAACTTAGAAAACATCTGTGATAAACTATGCCAGTACCTAACCAAACAACATGTTAGAATGACTATTAATTTGAAATGACTATTATTGAAATGACCAATTCTGCCACACAAAAAACCTAACTAATTCAAAGTAATATTAAAATAAAAGTTTTATTGTATTCATTACACATTTACTATTATCCTGCACAATTTAAAAAAATATTGTGGATTTATGTTTGTTTCTTTCACAAATAATTGTATCTATTTCATATACACAAACACACACACACATTCACATACACATACATGTTTGATTAGAATCATTGAGTGTGATATTCTGGATTTATATCACTCTTTGATCATGGACTACTTTGATTCATGTCAAGTTAGGTCATATTTGATTAATGTCAAAGGCATTCAAGTTATTAATCATAAATAGTAGCTGAGATTTACAAAGCACTTCCTACATGCAAAGCACTCTTCAGGTAGTCATTTTGTGTATTACACAATGGTCCTGAGAGACAGCTTTATTATTATATTTGTCCTGATGTCAAACTCCATGCAGTCCCTACTTGATATAAATGTCTGATGTGATATGAGTTAATTAGGCAAATCCTTTGCTCTTTTGCATGTTGACAGCTGTTTCCCTGGGTATCACATCAGTAATCTCTTGACAGATTTTTTTTTCAAAAGCAATATATCACTTATTACTAAAACTTGATTAATTATACCGTTTTAATAGAGAAACTATGAATAAAAACCTGCCCTGTAGCAACTGATTTCAAAATAAAGAAGATATTATTCATTTTTTAAATTTTGAAGGTAAATGCCACTGGGAAGTGGTAGTGCACACCATTAATCCCAGCACTTGGGAGACAGAAGCAAGTTGATCTCTGTAAGTTCAAGGCCAGCCTGGTCTACAGAGTGAGTTCCAGGACAGCCAGGGCTACACAGGGAAAACTTGTATCAAAACACCCACCCCCCCAGAAAAAAACCAACCCCCAAAAAACACAAACAAACAAAAAACAAAAGCAAAAACAAATAAATAAATAAATGCCTTGAGAAATTTGGACACAAACTGATGGATAACTGAAACCCTGACATGAACTTCAGTAATATTTGGACAGCTCCCCTAACTTAGGAAATTTATTTACACAGCTTGGGGTTCACACTAGGACACTTCCATAAAGTGAGAGAATACAGCATGAATGCAAGCCCCAAACTCTCTGTTCTTTGGCTTATCCAATATTTTTTAATGTGAAAATGTAAAATGTAAACCTTTTAAAAATTTTAGTTCGCTTTTTTTCTGAAATGGTAGATTATACTGCAATTCAGAATACTAACATCTCTTCAAAGGGCTCAGGTGATCTAACAAGTGGCCCCCATCACAGAAGGAATTTTACCTGGTTATGAGTAGCCCTTTTCCTACTAAGCTAAGCATGACTGTGGATATCACACCTGGTTAAAGTTACAATTTCTGAGCCAGTCAGGTTTAACTTCACACATATGAAAATGATGATATTTTAGAGAGGTTTTCTCTAGGTATCTGTGGCAGAATTCCAAGATGGTCCTTAAGTGTGTGTGTCCTGAGGTAGGACTCCTTGCCTGCCTGATATCTGCATATGGTCTGGATCTATGAATGTAGTGGGGGCGTCATTGTAATGATTGTGTCTTATTGTAGAGCTAGGGAGATCACAGATCCAGTTGAGGTTTCTAAGCCTGCTGGCTGTGAATTAGTTAGAGAGACCATAGGCTAGAAGGGCTTGGCCACATAAGGTGAGTCTAGACAGCAGATGCTTTTCCTATGATTTCTAATAGGCAGAAAGCCATGCTATGAAATGCTTCTGTAGAAGACTATTCTCTCATCTCTGAGATCCTTGGTCCCCAGAACCTGAAAAGAGTTGGGAATAAAACTTGGAATGTCAGCCCACATCACTTCTGAGAATTTTAACATATGTGTAAATTGTGTACTCCCCTCTTACAACCCTTACAATCTGGATGCAATGCATCCTCCAAACTCCCTTGCATGCTTTTATAATAATTGTTCTGTTTTTACTTAAATACACATTGTATATTGAGCAACTGAATTTCTTCACATACTCCTTTACTTGAAATCTGTATTCTATTCACTATGCCTTCATAGCTACATGACAACACTTTAATTTCAGTCTAGTGAAACTGTAGTCAAAGCACCTAGTTATCTCACAGGGAGATTCCAACCCAAAGAAACTTAGCTAACAAATCTATGTTCTTTAGAGCATTATAGTTTTAGGTGATTGATTTTATAATGAGAGAAAACTAGCAGAGTATCTCTGGAATAATGAATAGAATACGTATTCCAAATTTAAAAAGCGAAGAAATTCAATTGTTTAATATACAATGTGTGTTTAACTAATAAGAGAACAATTACTATAAAAGCATGCAAGGGAGTTTTCAAGATGCTACTGTATTGGATCCCAGTTATAAGGAGTAGGCTACACAACTTATACATATGTTAAAATTCTCAAAACTATGAACTAAAGTAAAAAAACAATTTTACCTCAAGAAAATATTTCTTAAATGTGATTTTTAGAAGATCCTGCTATTAATTTCCACCATGTCCATACAGCTTCCCGAGCTTGGTGAAAAATGGAGGATGACTTCTTCTCAGTAGAGTTTCCTCTTCTCTGCCTGACCTTATCTGGAGAGTGACTGTAAGCATAGGTGCCTGACCTTATCCAGAGGAAGACCCTGCACAGAGCTTCCTGCAAGTGCTGTGTGAATCAATAAATCCTGCTCATCCCTTGCTGCTGTATGATAATTAGCTACCGTGTTATGACCAATCAGCTCTTCCTGCTTGTAACCCCAAAGTGCTCTGAGGAAAATCACATAGCTTATGGCCAAATTGCAGGTTCACCTGGGATTCCTGGGATGCCTCTTCATGTACACAAGGCATACCCAGCATCGTAAGCCTCAGCCAATAATGCATACTCACCCTGGGAACCCCTACCTACTCCCCAGCCAATAATGTACACTCACCCTGGGAACCCCTACCTACTCCCCAGAGATCTATATAACCCTTGCTCACCCAAAATAAGGTTGAGCTTTCTCAATGAAGCTGATCCCAGAAGTCAGTCCGTCATACTCATGGCCATCTGAATCCTGCCCCCGTCTCTGTTCTCACCCTCATGGACTGGTGGCCAAGAGCCCCCAATGAAGGGGACACTCTGATGTGATAACTTTAGATCAAGATCTAAAGGACTTGATAATTAAAAGATGAATCTTTTAAATTATCCAATATATATTTATTAATAACTATGGGTACTTATAACAAATATAAAGAATTACCTAACTACTAGCCCTAAGAATGGCTATAACCCCAGTTACTTAACAACTAAACCTAGTAATACCTTAATACCTATAACTGTTAGGACCAAAGTTCACTTGATCAAACTTTAGTCAGGCTTCAGAAGCCTGGGAATTTTGAGTAGGCCCTGAGATGCAGGTCAACTTGTCCCAGAAACTGACAACATTACCCCCCGGGACTTGGAAGCTCTAATAATTACCAGGAGGCCATGTTCCCCATTTGGGTATGGCTGGTTCCCAGAGCAACAGGAAGAACAACAGAAACCACAGGTTGCCAACAGTCATGAGTTTGGAAATCCTCACCTTCTTTCCTAGGTCACCTATACTAGCCAATCAAAGTACTGTTGCTTGATGATGCTTCGTTCTGCCTTGCTAAAACATATATAAGCTGAACTAAAATTCTGTTCGGGGTCTTTTCCCTCTTCTTGCATGGAGAATCTATGAGGTTGACCCCAGTATGTTGGCCAATAAAATCCTCTTGCTTTTTGCATCGTTCTAGAGTTTCTGGTGATTTTTCAGTCACCCTACATTCAGGTTCAGAAATCTGTTTCTTGAACCTAATATATAACAACTATTATCTAACAACTAACAGAGAAGGATACAGTCTCTGGAGCAGGTCCTCAGTTGTCAGGAACACCTCAGGAGTAGATCCTTTAAGGCATTTAATCAACATTATTTCTTCAGGAGTATCTCAGACATAGGTCCTTTAGGGTAAATTGGCTATGGCAGCTTCACCTTAAATGAGGCTTGAGGCTTGAGGCTTTCTTCTCTCTGGAGGGCCTCAGGTGTCCACACACCAACTTATTTAACTTGTATTGTTGTGCTTTGCACAATTGGCAGCACTAGAACACGGGCTTCTTTCACTTAGTGTTGACTTGAAATTGTTTCAGCCCTTGCTGCAGCATCTCTGAATCTGTGATGCTTGGGTCTTCACTTCTCCTTTAGAAAATAAAGATAATTAAATCAGTTCTTACAGCTACAAAACTCGTTCAACTAAAGTTCCCGATTCAGAGTAGCCTTTCAGTGTCTTTTCCTCCATAAGAGGAAGAATAAGCAACTAAAAATTGTCTGCCTTCTTCTTTCATGGAGAACTCAAATGATCACAAAAACAATCACTCTATCCTATTAAAAAGATGAGTGGCTTTCCTGAGTCAGTGTCTTAGCACTGGGACACACGTAAGGCCATTGCTCATGTGGTCTAATTTTTAATTCTGTGCTTAAATGGTTTGTGTTGGACAGTTCATCAAATTGGCAGTCCAGTCATGTCATTTGATAATTTACTGCCAAACCCAGTTTCGGTAATTTTCAGTGGGCTAGAAATTCAATGCTGAACACCCTAAATAAGACATGACACAAACCCAGCAAGCTAATTTGTCTTAATATAAAAGCTGTCTTTTGTGTGCTATAAATAGATGTATTTGGAGGGGGGAAGCACTCTTCAGAAAGATGAGTAAAATCCCAACGAATGTAAGATTGAGTTAGGATCTGAACAGCCACATTCTTTAGCTGGTTCTGAGGATTCTTTGGAGAAACTAATATTGTAAGAGATGGTACAATTCCCTACAAAGACCCAACAGCATTCTTTAGTAGTCTGGTTGGTTTTTAGGGATATAGGGCACTGACTAGAAACATGAACAGTAAAAGTCTGCACACTGCACAGACAGAAAAGAACAGAATCTTGGGAGTGTTTACCAAGCTGTGCCTCACACACTCACTTCTTCATCCTCAAGGCAGGAAAAGTCCACCTCTCCACCTTGACCCTGTGAATCCCTGTGTACCCCTGTGGTTTCGATTTATTCTGTTCTGGAAGGCAACCTAGACTCACTTGAAAGGATAGGAACTCAGGGGCACAAGAGATGGATAGGGCATCTTCAAAAACCCCAAGAGATCTGCAGAATATGGCATTCAAAGATGTTACCTTAAATTAAGATTTTCTTTTTTTTTTTTTGATATCGAGACATATCAGCGCCTGACAGCACCCCGTATTCTACTCCAAGTAGAAGATAAGCATCGAAGAACCTCCAGTGTGAGATGGTTGAATTAGTGGCAAGCCTATCTCTTGGCATGAAAAAACCCCTTGCACCAACTGCAGACAGACTGCTGTCCAAAAAGGACAAAACTTGGTAGCAGGGAAGTCGACAGCCTAACTCTGCCAAGACAGGGTAGGTAAGTCCTTCATAATCCCTGCTCTACAACAAATGTCTGTCAGAGAAACAGGACCCAAAGGCTGAAGACTGATGCAGGAATGTATGGAGAGAAAATGGGAACTGTCCAGGCAGTCATTGGTATGTCCTTTCTTAGTTTTGGAAGCTGCAGGCCCTGCACTTCCTGTATAAGCAGATATACTTATCCCTCTCAGGTCTCTGAGGTTGTTGAAGAATAGACAGCTAGAGTCTCATAGTTAAATTTTGAGTTGTTTAGGAATCAAGAGGGTGTTATAGATCTAAGAAGATACTCTTAAAAGTGTGTTGCAAGTTAGTATGAATGTTGAGTCAGATATAGACCTTTAAACTCATGGAGATGGTTAGATAGTAGAATGTTAAAGTCAGGGGCAAAAAATGTATAAACTGGACATTGGGAAGGTATACTGGGCCATTTAACTCTCATAAATGTGGCATATTTATATCTGTTGTTTTGTATAATACTTACTGTTATAAGAGAAGGAACCATCTGTTGTACTGAAAGGGGAAACTTCTGGGGGCAAGAGGGTGGAAGGGCGGGATAGGAAGGGGGGAATAGGGAGGGGTTTGTGACTGAGATGTAACTTGAAGAAAAAAAAATAAAGTATTTAAAATAAAAAAAAAGAAAAAGCAAAAAAAAAAGTAAGACAAAACTACCCTTTTATAAATAAGTTCACTTAGTTTAATATTCAAAAAGTACAGAGGCAATTTAAAGAAAAGCCCTCCCCACCCCTCCCTTGAGCCTCGGCACTCTCACCAACCAGTTTCCCTTTCTGTAGAAGTAAGTGGTAACAAATTCCTGGGATATCTTTCCAAAGATGTTTTGTGTGTACACAACAAAGGCTGATATTTCTTATCTCTGTCCTTTGTAGATGATAGTTAAGTATACACGCCACCATTGTGGCCTGTTATTATTTTCAGCCAACAATATATCTTGAAGATAATTTCTTATCATATATATGATCATAAAAACATCCCCATTCTTTTCTAGGGTTGATTTAATTTGGGACTGTGCCATTACCTAAGAGTTCATCACTGTTAGATTTAGGTGGCTTTCCCATGAGTACTTGCAAGCATTGCTATGATAAGTATCTTGGTATATGTGTAAATATGTAAATACTTCAAATTTTAAATGAGCAATCACTGGACCAAAGAAAGTCTACTTGCACTTGTGATAGTTATCGTGAGATTGTCTTCAGTACAAGTGGCACCAGTTTATATTCCCCCTGTGACACAGAAATGTGTCTGTCCATCTTGATCTTGCCATACTTTTTGCAATCTAGCAGATAAAAAAAAAAGCTATTGCGATCAGAATTTATTTGTATTTCTCTTTTTAAACGGGGTTGACATTATCTTACATGCTTAGGACTCGCTTTTCTTTTGTAAAATGTAAATAAGCGTTGATGCTCAGAGCACGGCTGTGAGAGTGAGTTCTCTTCTTCTGCCATGTGGGTTTCAGGAATCTCATTCAGGTCATAAAGATGGCAGCAAATGCCTTTATCCACTGAGCTGGTTCACTGCAAATAAGTTCATATTCCCCATACATTTTTTCTAGTGTTGTGGACCCTTTCACCATTTTTATTTTACAAGTTCTATATTTTACTAGGAAAACTCACTTTTGGCTCATTACACAATCTGTAAATATATTTTCCATGTTTATTATATACTTCTTTATATAAACTGTTTTAAAATACATTTTATTGAGGTATAGCAAACATGCAAGACATAGTTAAGTTGGTTGTTCGCAAAGGGAATATCCATACAGCGCTCCCCATTTCAAGATGTTTTAATATTCACAAACATAATTTTACTCACAAGTAGGACAAAAATAGATCATTCAGAGAGATGAATCCTTTTTGGTATATTAGAGACTATGAACAGTTAACATTTAAATTTTGGTTAAGTCTTATTATGTAGTTGAATGGTTTTTGAATGGTGATCTCAAGAAGCTGGATCTTGTGGAAGAACAGGAAGCTGACATGATCTGGGAGGCTAGACTTTATATTTTATACCAGCTTACTCATCTTCTTTGAGAAGTAGGAAGGGAGCCTTATGGAGTGTTAATTTTTAGATGGGACTCAGAGGAGTGGTTCATTCTGCTTTTGGAACAAAGATTTAGGGATGTTCCACTGTATCCTAATTCACTGCTGATTACTGATGCACTTAAAATAATGTGGACACTTTTCTTGTTTGGGTCAATGATTAATTCAAATGTTCATTTCCTCTGAATATTCTAAATGGTTGTCCATTGAATCACCTCTTAAAATTCAGTAATTCAGTATGAAGGGCTTTTGGCAGCAATATGTTAGGAAATAATTTCAAGGCTGAACACACAGCATCCAAAAGACTTTTCAAATGCCTTGGTTTAAAAAGCTGGGAAGAAAGTTTGACCCCAGACAGTTGCTAATATTTGCTAAGAGTGACAAATCTTCCTTGAATAAACTTGTAATAGCTATAAGGTCAATCATATTGTATTTTGCCTTATGTTTATAAACATTTTAGCATATAAAATCAGGAGCCTCATCATAACATTTTATATGTGTATACCATTGTATTTTGCTCATATATGCCACTGTAGTTCCCTCCCTTGCCTCCTCCCTTTAACCTTCATTTTCTTACACAGGCCCCTTTCTACTTTCATGTGATGCATATCAATTTAAATTCTGCATGTAAGAGAAAACTCAAAGGTTTTGTCTTTCTGACTCTGGTGTATTTAATATGTAGATCTTCAGGTCCATCTACTTTCCTACAAATAACACAATTTCACTCTTCATAGTTGAATGAAACTCCATGTGTACTCACCTGTTCTTGTAACTTTATATAATTGTGTTAGTTTCACAGTTTACCTCTTAACCTGGAAATTATCTAAATGAATGAGACTTTTTATATTATTTGTTAACCATGCTTCACAACACAAAAACTGGGCAGTTATTACTCTATTCTTAACCCACTAAACTAATCTGGCTTTACCCCAGTGTAAATCTTAGAGAACTTAAACTTTGTGGCTCCTGCTTCAGCTGAATCTCTTCTTGTCTCTCCTGCCTCTGCCTCTTCTTGAATCCCCCTACTTCCTGTCCTTAACTCCTCTTTCCCTGGAGGGCAGGAAGTCTAGCCCTATTCTCTCCCATGCTCAGTGATTGGTTGTAAACTGCCTTATTGGCATATCAGGGGACAATTGGGGATCAGTGTTTATATAACAATGAGACATGAGCTCTTCAGAACAAAGACTGGAACCAGATATAGGGGGTATAGAAAACAGCATTTGAATTACACAATAACCTATGCCTACACTTACCTCATTTTCTTTATTCATTTTCTGAGGGACATCTAGGCTGACTCCACATTGGCTAATGTGACAATGCAGTGACCGTACAAATGTCTTGGTGGTATGTCTTAGATTCCTTTAGGTGAATATTCAGGTGGTATAGCTGGGCCACATAGTAGTTTTAGGTTTGTTCTTTACATTTCCTTCAGGAACCTCCATGATTGTCATAGTGGCTGCACTAGCTTACACTCTCAATAGTGGTATGTAATGGAGGTCCCTTTCCTCCCACATCCTTGCAAGCATTTACTGTCATTTGTTTTCTTATGATAGCCATTCTGATTAAGGTGAGATGAGATCTCAGTGCACTTTTAAAATGTTTATTTATTACTTCATGTTACATCTCCATCACAGTACCCTCTTTCCACCCCTCCCAGTCTCACCCTCCCACCCTCTACCCCCATCCCTTCCATCCCACTGCTCTGGAGTGGAGTGTCCCTACATAATAGTCCTCCGTACCAATTCAGCAGTCATATGAGGGCCAAGAGCCTCCTCATACACTGGGGGCCTACAAGGCAGCACTGCTAGGGCAAAGTGTCTGATTGACAGGTAACAAAGTTTATGTTTCTGTTCCCTCTGGTGCATTGGTTGATGCATAGTTATCCTGTACTATATGGCTAACATCCAACTATAAGTGAATAGATGCCATGTGTGTCCTTCTGGGTCTGAGTTAGTTCACTCAGGATGAGCTTCTCTAGTTCCATCCATTTGGCTGCAAATTAATTGCATGATTTCATTGTTTCTGATAGCTGAGTAGTATTCCATTGTGCAGATGTACCACAGTTTTTTAATCCATTCCTCAGTCGAGGGACATCTGGGTTGTTTCCAGTTTCTAGCTATTACAAATAAAGCTGCTATGAACATAGATGAGGAGATGTCCTTGTGGTTTGGTGAGGAATCATTTGGATGTATACCCAGAAGTGGTATGGCTGGGTCCTGAGGCAGAGCTATTCCAAGTTTTCTAAGATATTGCCAGACTGACCTCCATAGTGGTTGCACAAGCCTGCACTCCCACCAGCAATGGAGGAATGTTCCCCTTTCCCCACAACCTTGCCAGCATATGCTGTCATATGAGCTTTTGATCTTAGCCTTTCTGACAGGTGTGAGATGGAATCTCAGAGTAGTCTTGAGTTGCATTTCTCTGATGATTAATGATGCTGAGCATTTCTTCAAGTGTCTCTCAGCCATTAGGGATTCCTCCTTTGTGAATTCTGTTTAGCTCTGTTCCCCATTTTTTGATTGGATTATTTGGTTTCTTGGCATTTAAATTCTTGAGTTCTTTGTAAATTTCGGATATTAGCTCTCTGTCAGATATGGAGTTAATGAAGATCCTTTCCCAATGTGTAGGCTTCCATTTTGTTTGAATGACAGTGTCTTTTGCCTTACAGAAGCATTTCAGTGTATTTTAATCAGCATTCTACGACTGGCAATGGATATGTAACTTCTTAGTTTTTGTTATTGACAGAGGCTCTCTATGTAGACTTAATTTATTATGTAGAATAGGCTGGCCTTGAACTCACAGAGATATGCCTTCCTCTGCCTCCTGGGTGCTGGAATTAAAGGTATACACTACCTTACCCAGTGGTGTGATTGCAGTTTTGATGGGAAACTCATACTCACCCAGAAAGAAGTTCCTAAATTTATAGCAGAAAATCTAAAACAAGCTCCAAAACCAGGCAGTACAAGTAGACTGTCTTCATTTCCAACTTGACTGGATTTAGGATCCAATCAGGACCTAGGAACCTGATGAGACACACCTAGGTATGTCTCTAAAGTGTTTCCAAAGAGGAGAAACTGAGGGAGAATGTGAGAGGCCCTGTTTAGTAATCTGGGAGCCTGCGTTGAGCAAAAGGAAAAACAGGATGAGCAGTAGAAGACTTATATTCCCTATTTCCACTTCCAGTCAACCATGAAAATTCTCTACCATGTGATCTTTCCTCTGTGGCATGCTGTGCAAAGTCGTGGATCCAAGCACCCATGGACTGAACATTCTGAAACTAAATTAAACCAAATTCTTCCTTTGAATTTTTTTTTCAGATATTTTGTCATCAAAATGAAAACAGTAACACACAGCCTAAACTTGACTAGTTCTGAGTTTTACCTTAGGTTGATCCTATAAGGAAATGTGTTAAATCTGAAAGGTTAGGTATGTGTCTTGGGCTGACACACATAATAGGCATGCAGTGCATGACATTAACTACCATTACATATCCTTTTATAATGTCTTCACCAAAGTATAAAACCAGAAATTGGAGGGCACAAAGAATAATAAACAAGCCAGAAAGCATCCTGCCTGTGCAATTTCTACTGACAAGGAAGAGCTTCCCCTGCTGGGAGAGAATTTCTCCTCTCTGTGTCTTATAACAAGCACAATGTGAAGTAACAGGATCCAGAAACCCTCTCTTCATCCCAAGGAGAAGAGGAGCATTTTTCTCATGGTCAATATCAAATATGTACTGGGTGTATGTTGAAATAACTAATTAAATTATTACCAGTATCTATATTATAGTTAATTGGTCAGCAGTGTTAATATTTAACTTCCCATGATAAATCATCAAACAGACACCTGATGGATTTTAACAAGCCCTAGCTTGGATTGTGTAATCTTTATCCATCTAAGGTAGCTTTTAATTCTATTCCCCAAATAGAACCTCAATATATACATTTGTCACCTTGGGCTATTTATCCTCCATGCTATGCTGATGTTCCAGGTCACATAGAATGATGTTCTTCCACCTAACCCCTGGCATGTCCTCTCCTTCCTCCCCTGGCTTCCTCTTCCCATAATCCTCTCTGCTCCAATAGTCCTCCAGCCTCCCCCCCACACCTCTCTTCTACCCAATCAGGGCTGCAACATTTATTCAACCAATTAGAGACAATGGTTAGCAAGTAAGGTAACACAGCATCACTTGGTGACTTATGTCCTGGCACAGCAAGCAGGCCTGTGGGAACAATTAATTAACACTTAGAATACATAACAGATCATCCCAACATAACAGTACCTAAGAACGTACATAACAGTATTCCAAATAGCTCAGAGCATCTTGCAGACTTCAGTGAGAATGGAGCTACCATCAACTTTTTCAAAGCTAGTTCTGTACTCTAGAATGCCCATCTCATCTTATTTATCGGGAATTAATGAAAGGCTAGGTCTCACTGAAGACAAAGGCAGCTTGTTTTTTCTTTTTAATCTTACTTTGACTTTATAGTAAGTATCCACCCCCCATTTCTTTTTTTCTTTTTTTAATACTTATTTATTACTTCAGGTTACATCTCCATCACAGTGTCCTCTTTCCACCCCTCCCAGTCTTACCCTCCCACTCTCTACCCTTTATCCTTTCCATCCCACTCCTCTGGAGTGGAGTGTCCCTACATAACAGTCCCCTGCCCCAGTTCAGAAGTCATATGAGGGCCAAGAGCCTCCTCATACACTGGGGGCCTACAAGGCAGCACTACTAGGGCAAAGTGTCTCATTGACAGGAAAAAAAGCCTATGTTCATGTTCCCTATGATGCATTGGTTGTTGCATAGTTATCCTGTACTATATGGCTAACATCCAACTATAAGTGAATAGATGCCATGTGTGTCCTTCTGGGTCTGAGTTAGTTCACTCAGGATGAGCTTCTCTAGTTCCATCCATTTGGCTGCAAATTAATTGCATGATTTCATTGTTTCTGATAGCTGAGTAGTATTCCATTGTGCAGATGTACCACAGTTTTTTAATCCATTCCTCGGTTGAGGGACATCTGGGTTGTTTCCAGTTTCTAGCTATTACAGTTAAGCTGCTATGAACATAGATGAGGAGATGTCCTTGTGGTTTGGTGAGGAATCATTTGGATGTACACCCAGAAGTGGTATGGCTGGGTCCTGAGGCAGAGCTATTCCAAGTTTTCTAAGATATTGCCAGACTGACCTCCATAGTGGTTGAACAAGCCTGCACTCCCACCAGCAATGGAGGAATGTTCCCCTTTCCCCACAACCTTGCCAGCATATGCTGTCATATGAGCTTTTGATCTTAGCCATTCTGACAGGTGTGAGATGGAATCTCAGAGTAGTTTTGAGTTGCAATTCTCTGATGATTAATGATTCTGAGCATTTCTTCAAGTGTCTCTCAGCCATTAGGGATTCCTCCTTTGTGAATTCTGTTTAGCTCTGTTCCCCATTTTTTGATTGGATTATTTGGTTTCTTGGCATTTAATTTCTTGAGTTCTTTGTAAATTTTGTATATTAGCCCTCTGTCAGATATGGGGTTAGTGAAGATCTTTTCCCAATCTGTAGGGTGCTGTTTTGTTCAAATGACAGTGTCTTTTGCCTTACAGAAGCTTTTCAGTTTCATGATGTCCCATTTATTGATTGTTGGTCTTAGATCCTGAGCTATTGTGTTCTGTTCAGGAACTTGTCACCTGTGCCCATGAGTTTGAGGGTTTTTTCCACTTTCTCTTCCAGTAGATTTAGTGTGTCCAGACTCATGTTAAGGTCTTTGATCCACTTGGACTTAAGTTTTGTACAAGGTGATCACTATGGGTCTAATTTCCTTCTCTTACATGTTGACATCCAGTTGGACCAGCACCATTTGTTGAAGATTTTGTCCTTTTTCCATTATACGGTTTTGGCTTCTTTGTTAAAAATTAAGTGACCATAGGTGTATGGGTTCATTTCTGGGTCATCAATTCGATTCCATTGATCCACTGGTCTGTTTCTATACCAGTACCATGCTGTTTTTCTTACTATTGCTCTGTAGTACAGTTTGAAATCTGGGATGGTGATACCTCCAGATATTTTTTTATTGTACAGGATTGATTTAGCTATTCTGGGTTTTTTGTCATTCCATATGAAGTTGAGAATTGCTGTTTCCAGGTTTATAAACATTTCCTCTAAACTCAGGGACAAGACAAGGATGTTCACTTTCACCATATCTCTTCAACATAGTTCTTGAAGTTCTTGCTAGAGCAATAAGATAGCTAAAGGAGATCAAGGGTATACAAATTGGAAATCGAGAAGTCAAATTGTCCCTATTTGCAGATGATATGATAGTATACATAAGCGACCCCAAAAATTCCACCATAGAGCTATAATTGATAAACACTTCAGCAAGGTGGCTGGATACAAAATCAATTCAAAAAATCAGAAGCCCTTCTTTATACAACAAATAAATAGGCTGAGAAAGAAATTAGGGAAACAACACCTTTCACAATAGCAACAAACAATATAATATACCTGGGGGTAACTCTAACCAAGCAAGTGAAAGACCTGTATGACAAGAACTTCAAGTCCTTGAAGGAAGAAATTGAAGAGGCCATCAGAAGATGGAAAGATCTCCCATGCTCATGGATAGGTAGGATCAACAATAAAAATGGCCATCCTACCAAAAGCAATATACAGATTCAATGCAATTCTTATCAGAATACCTTTGTTTTTTTTTCATTCAAAAGGAGTTGAGAATCCCTGGCCTTACTTTAAACACACCTGTTCCTCAATCAACCATGAAAAGCAATAAGTTGAAAGAAATACTGAATGGATATCTGTTTTGTCATGCTTTAGCTCTGACTGTAACAAAGTACTTGCCATATTAGATATTTGTCATGGTCCTACTCTGTGGCTTCCAAATGCCCAACATGATCAACATTTTCCATTTTACCCTGAAACACAGATCACTGACTACCAGTCTGGTTAGTGTATGCCTCTCAAGTAAGCTCACATCTGATAACCAATGGCTTCCTTCAGTGTCAACCTGTTTTTCACAGCCAGTGAGAGGACAGAAAGCAAAGAAGCACAAAGGCATGGAAGGATGGTGGCATAAGACCATCAGAGACTGTAATGGCCATTTATATGGCTTCTGCTTCTTCTATGCCAATAAAAACCAGATGTGACTAGAATCTAATTTATTTGAGTGTATGGCTAATATGCTTCTAGAATAAAAACAGAATATTAACCCTAATATTATATCACTACTCAGTAGACCTAACTACACCCAGCTAAATGTAGTTTTCTGTGTATTCATCTAGTGTCTTGCATGGATATAATTGCTACAATTCAATACAGGATTCAAATGAATGCTCAAATTATTTAATGTGTTGCTCATTTTGAGTCAGATTCCCATTTTCAAAGCTAGTATACTAGCTAATCAAGTAGTTAAAGTTCTCAATTTATAATCCCTCTGCAAAATCAAAAGGTCAATAATGTATTTTACAAAGTACATTGAGTTCATTTTGTGTTGGTCACCTAATGCTGGGCATGGAATCTATCCTTAAGCGTGGTTAATATATTCATTGAGTCTCCTTTGGAGAAAACTCATTCTTCTCTTACAAGTAGATATCAATTGCAGACAGTTTCTTGGTTAATTAAATGTTTTCCTTGGTAAGACTTGCTTTGGTCATGGTGTCTCTTCACAGCAATAAAACCCTAAGTAAGACACCATACTTTTACCCTGAGATGATGTTTATCCTTGATGGTTAGGTGTGTTTCTTGGATGCAGCAGAAGGATGGATCCTATTTTTTAATCCAATCTATTAGTCTGTGTGTTTTTATTGGCAAATTGATATCATTGATGTTGAGCCTTATCAATGAATATGGGCTGCTTGTTGATTCCTATTATTTTGTTGTTATAATGTGAGTTTTTATTTCCTTCTTTGAGTTGCTGGTCTGGAATTATTTTTTCTTTTATCTCCTTGGGTATGATTAACCTCTTCAGGTTGAAGAAATGCTAAGAAATGCTGTACGTATTTTACTATAAATAAAAAAAATTTAGAAAATAATTTTACCTAAAGAATTCACAAGTTTTCAGACACTGTGTTACACATCTGTAACCCAGTATTTAGGTAGTTAAGCCAGAATGATTACAAATTTAAGCCGGAGCAACATAGTGAGTTCATCTGTCAAAACCAAAACAAATCCAAAAATTAATTTTAAGCAGTTACAAGTTGTACTTTGAACTTGAAACACATAAAATGTAAATCAGTTAGTTAAGGAACTGTTAGGCCACAAGTCCATTCACCACACTATGAAGTTCCTTATCATAGCCTTCACATGAAAGTCACATCGTCCTGTAGCAGATGCTCACTAGACATTGGTTGGATGTACAAAACAAAAGTTTTTTTTCTTTTTTTCCTTCCTTTTGCTAAATGAGAGAAAAAGAAATTGATGTCAGCTTTTAGTGAAGTGTTAAAAAAAAAAAAACCCAGGCATTATTCAGCATGCCGATTCACGCTGTAGCTAGCAGCTGTGAGGAAAGGGGTTTTGATGACCACTGATTTGGATTCTGAAACTGTCTCTTCTAAGATAGTTCTCAGTCACAGCTGCAGAATGAATAATCTGGGCTATTTGGAAAATAAAATAAGACGTGGTCCAAGTCCTACCCTAGAGTAATGGCATCAGTTTCCAGGCACCGGTGTGACCACAATCATCTCAGCTGTCACAATGCACAACACTGTTTCTAGGAGCAATAAATATATCTCCTGGAGGCAATGGAAGATAAATTGTATGACAATTGCACACACACACAAATCAGCCAGAGAAAGATTTTGCTATTGCGTTGGAACAATTCATTATTCATTATTGGTAAAATACCAAATCGCCCTTCTCAGGCAGTGACTCACTTACACTTATCTGCTTTTATTTTTCCCATCAGTGAATTCAAACAACTGTGCTTATCAACAGCTCTCCCCTTCCTCCCAAGTCCATGTCAAAGACACGAACAGTATCTGGATAACATAATAACAGGAGCCTGCTGCTATTGCTTACCAACTCTTGAGCATTAGGCTGAGTTTCAGAGGTAGCACATCCCTCTTCAACACAGCCCATGGCTTTGAAGACAACATATCTTATGGCTTATTAGTGTTTTCTGAATGTCTGAGTGCTGTTTTAAATGCTTTGTATGTATTGGTCTCACCTTCACGACAATGCTGTTAGTGAATTCTCATTCCTATACCTGCTTTCTGTATGGAAAGTGCTACAACATTGAGAAAGCATCCTAAATTGCCCAGCAGACGAGCCTGTGTCTGTCCCCAGATCCCTCCTCTCCACTGACCCCAACTAATAACTTGAAGTGCTGGTTTCATTAAATGTGGCCAATGATGCCACTCATACATATGTAGAGAATCTCCACAGTGGCTGTGCTCTGCTGCGAAGCTCTTATGTGAGCCATCACAGATGATCCTCATGACCACCCACTAATGTGGTGCTGAGCCCTATTTATTCACAGAAAATGAAACAATGGCACAGGGAAATATAACTGCTCCCAAACCACAGGGATAGAGAAGGGTAGAGCCTGAGCTCAGAGCTGAAGTAGGGCTAGAGAGCCAGGGATTCAGAGCTAAGTTCATAAGGTTGAGAGTTTATAAAGGATCTGCCCAGGCACTGGTGGGGATTTTTAACTCACCTTTAGGTCTGGGAGTTTATCTTACAAGACTATTTTAAGATGTGTTTAACAGCTCGGGTCAGTTTTATCTTTTCCTACTAGAGTGACCCTTCGACAAGGACAAGATCTTTGTGTAGCTTTTGCCAGTATTCCTAGCACATATAACTATATTTACTGCAGTAAGGACATGAACATAAATGTTAATAATCATAAGTGTCTTTGTTATTGTTTGAATCTGAAATATCCCCACAGGCTTTGCTATTTAAACTCTTTGTCCTGGATCAGGTGTACCGTGGGATGCTGTAAAGCTTTTGGGCCTGTGACATAACTAACAAGTCAATCACTGGAGAGAACTGGAGGGAATATTTTCTTTTTGTTCTGCCTTAGCAATGTCCTTCCTGATCCACTGAGGTGTAACAAGTAGCAAACAAAAATCCCCTGTTGCATAGAGATGTAACTTGAAGTAATAAATAAACATAAAATAAATTTTTTAAAAAATCCAAAAAACAAACTTGAATAAATCTCTTGATCAAAAACAGTTTTGAAATTAAAAAAAATAAAAAAATCCCCTGTCACCATGAACCAAGGTACCCCAATACCATGCCTTCCTTACCATGATGGACTGATCCCTCTGCTACCATGAGCCAAAATCAACCTCTCTTCCCTTAGGTGACTTCTGTCAGGTGTTTTGTTACAGTAACAGGAAGGTGACATGATTTGTGGAATGAATGAATGAATGAATGAATGAATGAATGCACTGCATTTGGTGAAGAAAAATTGAAGAATACAAGGTACGGAATGTCCAGTCATTTGTAACCTACTCACACAGTTTACAGAAGGCATGGCTTCTTCCCTTCTCACTCTTCTCTTCTTTTTTTGGGTACTTCAGTATTACTAAAGAAGCATAGTCTGGCAAGGTTCCAAGAATTGTGGCTCCTTGGTGCTCCTCACCCTGATTGTGGTTGTTTCAATAAAAATGACTCTTCTCCCCCACCCCACCCCCGCAGACTCATATATTTTGTTAGTCATGTGGGAGTGACACTCCTTGAGAAGGATTAGAAGGTGTGGCCTTGTTGAAGGAAATATGTCGTGGGGGGGGTGGGCTTTGAGGTTTCAAAAGCACAAGCCAGGCACAGTGTCACTGTCCTCCTGCTGCCAGCAGATCCAGATGTAGAACTCTCAGCTCCTTCTCCAGCACCATGTCTGCCTGCACGCCACCGTGGTCTCCACTATGATGATAATGGACTAAAGGTCTCAAACTGTAAGCCAGCCCCAAAGAAATGTTTTCTAAGAGTTGCTGCAGTCATGGTGTCTCTTCACTGCAATAAAATACTGACCAAGGCAGAAGTCTGATTTTGCCTCACGTCCTCATTTCTGCAAAATAAGGTACATCTCCTTTCCCTATTAGATTCTAATACACTGTTATGTTTTGTTTTGTGTTGCTCTCCGTACTGTTCCCTAATCTTTTCATGAAAAGTGAAAGTGTCCAATATTTGCCATATGCTACATGCTGTGTTGTGCACTTTACTTCATTTTGTCTAATTTTCACAAAGCCTTAAGGTAATATAAAAATTCTGCCCCCATTTTACCAATAAGAGAGGTTAAGCAACTTCCCAATACCACATAACAGATTAAAGGCGATGTCAGGACATGAACCAAAGCTCTCTAGATCCAGTGCCATCTACACCATGCCTGTGGCTTCTGAAAATAGCAGAGAACCATGTACTGTCATCACTAGGTAAGGCAAGCCTGGATGTTGAAAAAGTATTCAACATTGGTCAGATATTTATGTGAGAAAATGCACTATTTCAATAACTGGATTACACATGTTTTCTTGGGCTCTTATTTTTTGCTCGTCTTTTCACACCTCTCCTCTGTCCAGTAACAAAATGAAGGGGCTGCTCAAGTTTCATTCCTGAACCTTTCTCTTAGGCAATGATGTTGTCCATATCTCACAAACTTAAATCTTCCATCCCTTCCTTCCAAGACTCATAAATCCGCTGACTATTTCCCTTCATCTTGGTTTTCTCAAAGGCTTTTCATATCAAACATCCTTGGAGTCAAGTTAAAGGGACTTCTCGCTATGTGTTTGCCTACCCTTGGAAACCCTGTTTCTCTCATCCATATTGCAGATGTTACCTCTTCCTATTATGCAAGCTGGAAATCTGGGAGCAATCTTCACAGTGTGCTCATCTAATTCATGACAAATAGTACTAGTCTTTTCTGGGCAACTGACCAAGTTTTGTAACTGATCCACCCACACACATCCATTTTGCCTCCCTTACTATTTCTTTTTCTTTTTGCAGCCTAAGTAAATGTTTTCAAAATTATATCTGACCACATCAGGATAATTCTTTTTCTACCTCTTTCCTTAGGCTCAACTTACACCAAAAATACCTTACAATTGTATCAGCCAGAATTACAGCAAGAACCTAATGGGGCTACTGGAGAAAGGGTTTAGTTGTTAAGAGAACAAACTGTTTTTCCAGAGGACCTCCGTTTGGTTCCTATCACCCACACTGGGGAGCTCACGAGGACCACTAACTATAGCTCCAGGGGATATGACAGCCTCTTCTGGCCTCCATAGGTACTGCAGTTACAGGCACATATTCCCACCCAACAGCCCATACACATGACCACGTGATTAAAAATAAAATATTTAAAAAATAATTAGGGAAATCGAATTATCAAGTTGAATAATTTGAGAAGAACTTAGTATTAATGGCCATATAGCCTAGTGTTAATGAGACACTAGGATCACCCAATGACTAGATAGGAGAGGGAAAAGTTAACATGGCCAGGTGATGGCAGCTGCATGCAAATGTTAACCAACAGAGCAGTGGCCACGGTGACCCATCAGGAAGGTGCTAGGGAAACAAATACTGAGGCTCATTCAACTTATCGTCGGTTCACTCATTCCTACCCCCACTGACTACTCCTTGTGACTTGCTCAGTCTGCTTTCTAACAGCACCCAGGACCACCAGTCTAGGGGTGGCACCACCCACAGAGTGCTGGGCACCCCCATATCAGTCATTAGTTAAGAAAATTCTCTTCAAGGATTGTCTGTAACCTGGTTTTATGGAAGTATTTATTTATGGTATTTCTCAGTGGAGGTTCTCTCCTTTCCAATGATTCTAGCTTATGTTGGGTTGACATAAAAACTAACCAACACATAAGGGCTCTGTGTTGTATGTACCAGCACCAGCAAAACCCCGCTTTACTACAGTTGATCCCTCCTCATGGCTGTTCTAGTCAATCCAATCCAGAATTGTTCCTTCTTACTAAGCCTGTCCTAACCAGTTTAGGGCTTCCTTCTCAGCCTCACTCCTTTGTTTTTTAGGTATCTTGTTGTTGTCCTGTGAAAGAACGGCCTCTCTTGTGTCCTAACGGAGGGAAAGTATACTCATTTTTTTTCTGTTTTTGAACCTGTTAGGCATGTGCTGTCATTCTCTATTTTAAAACCACAAAAAACCCATGAAAACAAAAACTATTATATAAAACTTAACATCGAAACGCAGCGAGTTGTTCAGATTAAATTGACATGCTCCTAAAGAATCATGAAGCAGATGTTTTATAAATATGTCAGCTATTCAGATTGTGAGGTGCTCTTGGGAAATGACTGTGTTTCCTATATATAGAATATTCAGAAGGCTTTTAAGACCTTTACTTCCAGAAAGTTAGCAGATCAATCATTTTAAATATCTCCCTGCAACACCCAGAAGTGCTGTGGAAGGTAAAATAAACAACTTTCAAAGTGCACAGTCTCACTATAAAATGCTGTAAACCCACAGGCTTCGAACATGAAGAGCGAGAAAGCCTGAGTGAGGGTGGTACCCACAGGCTGCCTGGCCCATGGCAGGGGAAGCTGCAGAGGACTGAATGACTGGGGGAGGGGGCTGAGATCGGGTGATCGGCACTCACAGTGAGCAACAGGTAGTGAGGCCTCACTAAAAGCCCAAGCCTTCAAAAGTCAGCATCTCTCCTTTTGTTCTAAAAGTATGCTGTGTGAAGTTATTTTTAAAATAACTAGTATTGCGCAATTGTTTTCATATACACATTATATATGTGTATATGCCCTTTGGGGAAGAGATGAGGGTGATGGAGTAAGGATATAGGGCAGGGTGCAATGTCTAATTTCTTGAAGTATATCCAACAGGGTTTTTAATACTATCTTTGGTATTTATGGAAAAGTTTTTAATGGAAAGTTATAAGGAGAAAAAATGAGTTCACAGTCAGTATAGACAGTATGTGACTAGAACTGATGAAGGATGTGTGCAAAAATATAGAATAAAACAAATTGTAGAAGAGTTGATACAGTGAAATATTCTTAATTTAGAACTTGCAAAGCATTACTGTCTTTGGTAGTTTTTGAACAACTAGACAAAAGCTAGAATCAGTTGAGAAAACACTCCCATCAGATTGCCTGTAGGCAAGTCTATGGGACACTGGCCAGATCAATAATCGATGTGGGAGGACCCATTCCATGTGGGTAGGGCTGTGCTGGGCAGGTGGTCCTGATAAGAAAGCAAACTGAGCAGGCCAGTACGGACCCTCGTCCGTGGCCTCCTCTTTACTTCCTGCTCGACTTCCTTCCATGATGGTCTACAAGCAGTGTGATGAAATAAACCTTTCCTCACCAAGTTAACTTTGATTGTGGTCTTTATCACAAAAGTAGAAAGCAAGCTAAGACAATTACTATTGACTCAAAGTAGACATACATTATACTATACAATTATAAAGACATGCAAGATTGCTAAACACTAGATCAATATAATGTTTATACTGCAGGGAAGGTGCAGAAGGCACCTCAGAGGGATACAATGAGTTAGTCTCATATGGCTGGCAGCATATTGGCTCTTACGTTAGGTGGTGCTACATGCATAATGGTTATGTTATTCTTTATTCACTTTTTAAATGATTTCATTTATTTTTGAGATTATAATATAATCACATTTTTTTCATTTTCTTCCCTTCAAACTCTCCCATATATACTACCAACTACCGTATAACTTCCTCTCTTTAAAATTCACGGCCTCCTTTTTCATTAATTGTTGTTATATGTATATATAATGTATATACATATATATTCCTAAATATAACTTGCTTGGTCTATATAATGTTACTTGTATTTATGTTTTCAATACTGACTATTTTAGATTGGATAACCAATTGGAAGACTATTTTTCCCACTCTGAGCATTCTTTAGTTCCCTGTAGGATGAAGGACTTGTAGGGCTTTTCCTGTTCACTTTAGCATGTCTATTGTTTTTCTCCTTGTTGAGCTCATGTTTCAACAGCCATGTTGGTGAGACTTTATGGGTATTAGCTTATGACATCATTAGGAGACATAATCTCACAGAAAGTTCCCTTATCCTCTGGCTGTTACAATCTTTCAGCTCCTTCTCCTGTAATGTTTCCTGGGCCTTAAGTGCGATAGTTGTTTGGCAGTTGTATTTGTTGGGACTGGGCTCTACAACTCTGCAATTGCTTGTGTTTTTCTGTAATGGTCTCTATCTGTTGCAAAGAGAAGTTTCCTTGATGAGGAATATCTTAGCTATTTTTCCATTGCTGTAACAAAACTTCATAAATAAGGCAATTTACAAAGAAAGCACTTAATTAGAGGTCTCACTGTCTTTAGATCTAGAGCTAAAGGCCCCAGGAGAAAACCGGTGACATTCGTCTTTCTGGGTCTGGGTTACCTCACTCCTTATGATTCTTTCTAATTCCATCAATTAACATGCAGAGTTCATGGTTTCCTTTTTCTTTACAACTCAAAGTTGTTTTGACTCACATTTCCCAAGTTGCTAGGGATGAAGAACAGTTTTGAAATATTTCTCAGCCATTTTTTTTTCATCTTCTGAGAATTCTTTCTTCAGCTTCCAGGCCCATTCTTTTTTGAATGGATGTTATTATGAGTTTCTTGAGTTATCTCTATATTCTGGATTTAATCCACTGTCAGATGTTGCACTTGGTAGTTTTGTGTCATCTTGACACAAGCTGGAGTGATCAGAGAGAGGAGGAAGAGTCAATTGAGAAAATGCCTCCAGAAGATCTGGCTGTAGGAAGCCTGTAGGGTATTTTCTTAATTAGTGATTGATGGGGAGGCCCCGCCCATTATGGGTAGTACCATCCCAAATCTGGTGGTCCTGGGTTCTATAAAAAGGCTGAGCAAGCCATGACAGCAAACCAGTAAGCAGCACTCTTCCATGGTCTCTGCATCAGGTCCTAATGTGAGGTCCCTTCTCTGCTTGAGTTGCTGTCCTGACTTTTTTTTTTTGAGATGAACTTTGACATGTAAGGGTAAGTGAATACACCCTTTCCTTCCCAAGTTACTTTGGTTATAATATTTCATCACAGCAAATAGTAACCCTAACTAATTTAGACAAGTTGGCACCAGCATAGTGGGGAACTGCTGTGACAGACCTGACCATGTTGTTTTGGGGAGGATTGTGGAAGGATTCTCGAACTTTGGACTAGAAAAGCCAGTGAGTGTTCAATTCCAAGGAGCTGGGAAGATAAGAATGTTGAGGGCAATACAGGCAATGGAGTCCTGACTTGTGATGTTTTAAAGGGAATTTTAAACACTCTATCAAATCCACTTGTTATTTTAATTACAGTTCTGTGGTTCTGATCAGCTAGGATTGAAGAATAAGGTGTGATTAACAAGATGCCAGAACTACTGAAGAGAAACCTTTGCTTTGCTGAGATACTTGAGGTTGGTTAGCTGAAGCTGAGAAATTAGCTGTGATTAAGAAGAAACTAGCATCGCTGAGGTGAAATCTTCTGCAAAGTGTTTTCTGAGACCTCACAGAAGCTGTGTTCTAGAGGCGGCCAAGGTTGTACCTTATGCTGGAAGCCAAACTTGCTACTGTGTAAGAGTCACCCAGGTGGCGCTGGCTTTCAAAGCATGAAGGGGTCATGGAGAGAAGCTGAGACTTGGCACTGTGAGAGGCCAGGAGAGGCCATTGGTGAAGGTGCAGCCTCAGTAGCAGTTGAAGACCCAGGACTGAAGGGAACATGTAGAGAAGCTGAGGTTTGGCACCATGAAGAGAGCCCAGGAGAGGCTATTGGTGAACATGCAGCCCAATTGCAGAAGAAGACTCCAGAATTTTGGAGATGCTGGTACCATGGGACGATCAATTTGGCCTTGGAGCAAAGCCAAATTGAGCCTAGAAGAAATCTGTGTATACTACAGAGGCTAGACCTGGAGAAGTGACCGAGGCTCTTTGGAGGTGCCCAGAAGATGGTGAGTGGATCCCAGACATTGAATATTGAGTTATTTATACTGTGGGAATGTGGCTTTACTTTGTTAAAACTGTGACTGTGCCCTGGCTCTTCTCTCTTGAGGTGAGTATTATTTATTTTTTTTATAGACACCCACAGCTGAATTACTTTGAAAATTTAAAAGAGATTTGATATTTTAAAGAGACTGGGGTTTTAATGTGTTGAATTTGTAAGGACTATGAGACTTTTAAAGTTAATTCTGTTTATAATGTGATATTAATATGAATGTGCCATCTTGGGGGCAAATGAGAACAGAAAGATTCTGATTAAAAAGTGAAGTGTTTGTCAAGATGACAGGGGTTATTTATGCTGGTTAGTTTTATGTCAACTTGGTACAAGCTAGAGTCACCAGAGAGGGAGCCTCAATTAAGAAAATGCCCACCTAAGATCCTGCTGCACACAAGCATGTAGGACATTGTCTTAATTAGTTATTTATGGGGGAGGGCTATGACTTTTATTATGTTGAGGTACATCCCCCCTAGTTCCCTGTCCTCTAGAACATTTACCATAAAGTCACATTGGATGTGTCAAAGGCTCCTTCTACAGCTGTTGAGATCATTTGGTCTTTGTCTTTAAGTCCATTTGTGTGGTTTATTACATTTACTAACTTATATATGTCAAATGATCCCTGAAATCCAAGGACAAATCCAGCCAGTCATGGTGTATAAACTTTTTAAGTATTTCTGTGTTCTATTTGCAAGTACTTTAATTGCAAGTACTTCATTGATTATCTTTTCATATATGTTCATCAAGGATATTGCCCTGTGGTTTTATGTTTTGTTGTGTCTTTACTTAGTTTGATAGTAGAGAGATAGTGATTTCATAGAAGGAATTTGGGAGTATTCCTTCTGTTTCTATTTTTAAGACACTGTTGTGCACGCCTTTAATCCCAGCACTTGGGAGGCAGAGGTAGGTGGATCTCTATGAGTTCAAGGCTAGCCTGATCTACAAAGTGAGTCCAGGACAGCCAGAGATACACAGATAAACCCTGTCTCAAAAAACCAAAAAAGAAAAAAAGAAAAAACAAAACAGAACGATTGGCCATAAATTGTCTTTGAAAGTCTGGTGGACAACAGACTTTTAAAGACTCTTTATGGCCAATCCTTCTTAAACCGTGTTTTGTTTTGTTGGTTTTTGTTTGCTTGTTTATTTGTTTTAAAGCTGGAGTGATTTTTATTACTCTTTAATCTTTTCATTTGGAATGTATCTATTTAGGTTGCTGACTGCTTCTAGGTTTAATTTTGGTGGTTTGGCTGAATCTAGAAATTCATCCATATTTTTAGGTTTTCCAGCTTAATGGAGCAGAGATTTTTAAAATAATCCCTTACAACAAGTCTGAATTTCTTCGGTATCTGTTGTAATGTTTCCCTATTCTTCTCAATCAATCGGAATCTTTTGATTGGAAAATTAAGGCCATTGATACTTGACGTTGTTATTGAAATGCATGTATTAAATGAAGCCATCATATTATTGATTTTTTTTGAAACAGTTTATCTGTGTAGCCCTGGCAGTGGGCTAAATTCTAGCCCACTGACTATAATAAATGATTATAGATTCATATTCCTTTCCATGGTCCTTATGCCTGCTCATTCCTCTCTTCAGCAGTAAATATTGTCTTCTGTATTTTCTTTAGGTTTGTTTTGCTGGGTACAAACTTTTTTAGGCTGATTATATTGCAGAAATGTTTTATTTCTTATTCAATTATGGCAAATAGTTTTGTCAAGTATGTTAGTCTAGCCTAATCGTCTTCTAATACTTGAAATGTGTGGCTCCAGACTGTTCTGACTTTCAACATGGCCCTAATGGTCTTCTAATACTTGAAATGTGTGGCTCCAGACTGTTCTGACTTTCAACATGTCCATTTGAGAAATCAGCTGTCATCCTAAGACGTTTTTCTCTGAATGTGACATGCATTTTTCTCTTACAGCTTTCAGTACGGTTTCATTGCTTTGTATACTTAGTGTTTTAACTATGATCTGCCATGGGGATTTTGTATTTTGGTTTGTCTACTTGGCGTTCTGTGTGCTTCTAGTACATGTATGGGTGTATCTCCCTAGTTTGGGGAAGCTTACATGTATGACCTTGTTGAAGATCTGGTCTATAGGGTTGACTTGTGATTCTTCTCTTTCACCTATGCCTATAGTTCATTTCACGGTGTCCCACAAAATTTTCTGTGTTTTTAATATTTTTCATATTCCATGTTTATTTGGTCTATATCCTCTACTTTACCTTGGAGTCCTAATATTCTGTTTTCTGCTTGATTTACTCATAGGGCTTTCTTTTGCATTTTTTAATTTAGTTACTGTTTTTTTTTCTATTCCATCTTCATTTCAACTTGACTCTTATTCAATATCTCTGTCTCCTTATTGAATTCCATTCTCAAGTCCTGGATTTTCTTCATTTCTATCTGACTTATATTTGCGTTTTTCTTGTCCATCTTACAGGAATTTATTCTCCTTTAGTTCTTTTTAAATTTAATTGACCTCTTTCTTTGTATCTTCTTTAATCTCCTTGAGTTCTTTGATGGGGTTTATGGTTGCTCTTTTAATTCTGTGTCCTAGACTTCATTTGGGTAGTTCTCATTGGTAAATATTCCTATAGGACTGGTAGGTTTGAGAGAGAGACATTGGCTTGTTTTTATGTTTGCAATGATATCTCAATATATGGACTTCTTTTGTGAGCTCAAAGTATGATATGGACACAGCAGGTTGGGCTAGAAGAGAAGATGCCCAAGTAATTTGATAACCCTAGAAGTTGGAAATGACTTGGGTGCAATGAAGTTAGGTGGCCAGGAAATTGGACTGGGGTACAGGATGTGACTCCTGATCCAATCCTGGAGTTTGGAGATAGATTTGCCTTAGTGGAAGGCTGGATGTGGTGTGGAAGGGCTGTGGGTTTTGGGAAGGTAGGATGGATCTGATAGAAGCCTAGATTAGTTGTTGTGCAGGGAAGTGTGGCCAGACTTGGCCAGGGCATTGGATATTAGACCTGGTCTAGATTTGTTGTGCTGGGAAGAAGGCATGGATAAGGAGGGCCAGGGAGAATCCCCAACTAGACATTGGAGAAGGATGTGGGAGATCTCACTTACATTAAGATATTTCATTTGAATGTTTTTAAATGTTTTAGTGTGATATTTAAATGAAATATCTTAATATAATCTTGTGAACAGCACTTAAGTATGCTTGAAGCTTTGAGCTGAAGCTGGTGGTCTAACACCTGGTGAATAACATGAAGTGGTCTGAAAAGTTAGTACTCCTAGTTCTCTTTCTAGAAGTTGAGTAAACTTAAAAATACACACTAATATTGTGTATTACTTAGGTCTAGAGGATGACCTCTCTGTCTAGAGTTCATGTTCTCTCTCTCTCTCTCTTTCCCTCTACTCCCTCTCCTACCCCTTTCCCCCTCTCAGTCTCTCTGTCTCCCTCTTGTTGTCTTTCTCTCCTTCTCTCTGCCCCCCATACCAATGCAACAACTAAAAACTATAAATAATTTTTAAAGGAAGCCTACTAAGTTCTAGGATCTGTTTTATGCACTGAGAACACAACATTAATCAAAGCAGACTGAATTATATTCTAGCATATTCTAGCATAATTAGACAGCATCAAGGAATTCTGCATCTTATAGGAACATTGAGAGGTTTCTGTTATTTGGCTGTTAGTAGAGCTGACTGGTGAACTGGGTGGAAGATGCTAGAATGTTACTTGAGAGTTTTCTGGAAATGCTCTATATGCTCAAGTTAGCTTAGAATTCATGCACAAGTGCTGTATCCATATCTAATAAAATGCATCTTTCTCTCCACCTCATACACTGTCTGGGCGGACTTACCAAAGGATGGAAAATTGGGTTGTAATTAAACTGAATATTTGATAGCCCTTCTCATTCATCAGTGGACCTGATGGGATAGTCTTGATATTACTGAGGCTTAAATTAAACATACAGAAAACACCTAAGTATCAGCTGCTGTGCCTGGGAAGCCACCATCTGTCACCTCACTCCTAAGTATTGAGAATGCTTCCATTGTGTGTTATCTTGTCAAACAATTACAACCCTCTCTTTCAAAGAAGGCAGGAAATAGAATCATGCTTATTTAGAAGTATATCTGTTCCACTATTGTTACTTAATAGATCAACCAGCAATGTTTTAGAGTGTTAGTCAATTCAATAAGTTCAAAATCTGTGAGTTAGGAATTAGGCCAAGGCTCTCCTAGGCAACCTTCTGCCTCGTGGAACACTGATTCGTCAGTCAATGACAGCATCATTCAAGTAGTACTCAGCTGGTGTTCACTCATAGGTATGGTGTCATAGTTGTATTGGCTTATGTCTGGCTCCCTCCCCTTTCCTGTGATCTCAGGGCTTGTTTCTCTACATGCCTCACCAAAAACCAATTGATCTTGTGGTGGCTTAGTCTTCTAACATAGTGGCTTCCCCAAGGTAGAAAAATGGAAGGGACTAATGAGAGTCTGAAGTCCTTGACCCAAACAATGGCATGCTGTCACTCACAGAACAGCCCAGATTCAAAGAGAAGAGACATGGATTCTCAGACACGCAAAAGGAAAGACAATAGCTTTGGGGTAGTCTAGTTTGTTACATAATCCTGTGCCCTACCATGTGCTGGTAAAACTGAATAAGAGTTGTGGATAATTGTGGGTCAGACATGAGCTAAGCCACTATTGTAACAGAACGCAAGAAGAGAGGATTGCATAACTTCCTAGAGACAGCAAAAAAAAAAAAAAATGTCTTTTAACCACAGATAAGGCACCAATAACAGACAAAGAAAGAATTCAATCTAAGTCTACAGCTTGGTGAATCAATAAGTTTATCAAATTACTTGCATGAAAGTGGGTAAGGGCTTACACACAGGAACAGGGATGACTCCAGGGCAGCTATGTCATTGAAAGCCCACTCCAGCATAGTTGACTCAAAAAAAGCTGCATCCCTGGAAATTCCTGCCCACCTTATAGAAACCTCCACCAAAGATTCTCCTGTTTCTTAGCAACTGGTTACTGCTCACATGACCTTGGCAAAGGGCCTTGTGAATCTTGTAAATTTCTTAAGTTTCTTGAGTCTTAAGAACCTCCCTCCCCACTCAAGGAGGCAATTCTTTGATTCAGAATAGCTGTTACACAAGACAGAAAATGCCTATAATAGTAAAGTGTTTCTTATGGTGGCTTGAACCAGAGGAAATCCAGACACTGTCATGATAAACAACAATCTACCTAATAGTTGGAACTCTAAGGTTCAACAGCTTCCTGTTGAAGGGATTTGAGCCAGGATATCAATCCTCCAAGTACTGACTCCATTCCAGTTAGTAAATATTTCTGAGTACCTACTATGTGATAGTTACTACTAGACACAGAGGGTAAAACACACGAGGTGGGTCTAGTGGCACAAGTCTATAACCCAAGCTATTCAGGAGACTAAGACAGGAGGATCTCAAGTTGAAGGCCTGCTTAGGCACAGAATACATTCAAGGACAACCTGGACAATTTAGCAAAACCCAATCCCAACATGACAAGTAGAAAGAGGGTTAAGGGTATAAATTAATGGTTGAATGTTTGCCTGATATGGATAAAGCTGTAGGCTCAATCCTCAATGTGGTAGTTTCAAAGAGAGTGGACCCAATAGGCTCATATATTTGAATACTTGGTTTCTAGTCAGTAGAACTATTTATGAAGGACTAGGAGGTGTGGCCTTGTTGGAGGAGGTTTGTACTGCCATGATTTTATGTCTCGCCTTAATTGTGTCATTTGGGGTCCACCCCCTTCTTCTCACACTGTCACTTCTAAGGATCTGGTGGACAGCAAAAAGGTAACATTTTCTCATAAATATACATCATTCGACCACATTCTTACTTCAGTCAAGAACTGACCATAATGCCTTAAATTAATTCATAAACATGTCAATAAAATATTCTTTGTATTTGTATTACTTGTGAAAAGCTGTAAACAGTTTGGAAAATTCCTTTCTAACCCTTCTTTTTGACCAGACAACTGTCTGATGAAGTCAGTTTCCCATCCTGCCCTGTCATTCTCCCCTTTCCATCCAACATCCTCTATGAACCTTGCCCTATGAGCCCTTAGGAATTTGGATAAATAGGAAGCTTGCTATAGGGGGATACAAGCTACAGGATATCTTCAGTGGTTACTTTTCTTCATGTGAGTGGAAGGAAATCAGGTCTTATCTTCCCAAAAGAACTCATAAAACTCTTGATGTAATGAGTTCTAGTCTGGGAAATAAACCAAAAATATAAATTTGGACTTTTTAAATGCTGCGCTTGAGTGATCCAAAGAAAATAATGAGTCACGTATTTTCAAATACTGTAATGTGTCTTAGAAACATCATTGTGATCTGGACACAGATTTAAGACACATGAAATCCCTCTGCTCCCTGGAGGCCCTTAGTTATGACATCAGTTGCTATGAAGTTGGGAGGGAGTACCTTGAAGAATGTAATGGAAAAACCCCAGATGCATCTGTAGTTGGTTATGGGTTTCAAATGTTTATTACACTAGGAAAGATGACTTCATCTTTGTGGAACTGATAGACTCTTTTGCTCTTACCACAAACTATGTTAGGTCCTGTTTGTCTACTTATAGACCCAGATTTTGAAGGTTAGTAACACAGGTCTGAGTTTGGGGGCTCTTAGCCACTGTCTTTCCGGCAAGAGTAGAGGGTGAAATCCCCCCTCCTTGTCACTAATCAATCCCTTCCCTCTCACAGTGAAGGGATTTGTGAAACTGGCCACAATCTGTTTATAGTAGGCATGTGCAGGAAAGACATCTACCAAGACCACACAGCATAGAGAAAAAAGGTCTCTACATCATACTGCTCCCTGGACTGGGTTTAGTGCCTGACCATTATGAGTGTTGAGAACCTGGGAAAGTTTCACAATGTACCTTATTCAAGGGTGCCAGAGAGAAGGCTCAGCAGTTATAACAGCTGGCTGTCTTCATAATCATCTGTAACTCAGTTCCAGGGAACCTAGCCCTCTTTCTGATCTAAAATGGTTCCTACATGCATGTGGAACACATACACACACCAAACACACACATATAAAGTAAAATACATTTTTAAAATTCTATCTCAGCTGGGCAGTGGTGGCGCACGCCTTTAATCCCAGCACTTGGGAGGCAGAGGCAGGTGGATCTTTGCGAGTTCAAGGCCAGCCTGGTCTACAAAGTGAGTCCAGGACAGCCAGAGCTGTTAAACAGAGAAACCCTGTCTCGAAAAAACCAAAAATAAATAAATAAATAAAAAATAAAATTCTATCTCACTACTTGTTTTGTAATATGCAAAACTGGAAATAAAAATTCTTACCTCTCAAAGCTTGTTATGAAAATTGAAGATAATAACTCTTATTTTAATGTTTTCCATGAGGCAGTACAGCAAGTAATAATTAATTTTTTAAAATATTCATAATTATTACCTTATTTCTCTCCCTTCTTCCTCCTGAAAATTCCCTACAAATCTCCCAGTGATAACTAAGTACTGAGGAATATTGTTGTGTCTGAAATAGACACTCATTCTAAAGGAGTTACTTTAAGTAACTTCTGCACAGTGGTAACAATTTTATCTACTGAACATGGGTTTTGAATGTATATCTTAATCAGAAATTCTGAAATGTAGCTTGTAACATCTATATTCAAACCCAACTAATCCTGACACCATACCATTCCCTTTGCTATTTCTAGGATGGTGAGAAAATTAACCTCAACTTTTCAGATTAAAAATAATTTATTCACATTCAGTTTGAGACTTGATCTCTTAGTTAGGTTTATGATGTATAGACACAAGTTCGAGAGTCCCTTATGCAGAGGAACTTAACCATCCCAGCCTCAGGCAACCTTCTGGGTAGCAGAATGGCTTCTGTTGTTTTCTTGGTGTAAAAAAAAATTAATTGAATTACATTGCAATATTTATATTATTGTTAGTTGGCTCGGCAGTTGTTAATCTTTAAGCAGCCATTACAAATGAGCACACAGAGACCGCATGAATTTTATCAAGCCTAGGCCTGAGTTGAGGAATCTTAGTCCATCTATGCTAGCTCTTAATTCTATTACCCAAATATGACCCCATATATACATACATCCCCTTGGACTGCCATTTTCCATGCCATGCCAATGTTCCTGGCCATGCAGAATGAGGTTCTTTTTCCTAACCCATGGCATGTGTCTTTCTTCCTGCTGCTCATGGCTGGACTGAATTCTTCTCTGTCTAAAGTGCAGGCTTCCTGTTAGGAAGTCCCACCTTTCTCTGTCTTTGCCCAATCTCAGGCCTCGGCATTTTATTTAACCAATCAGAGTCAATGTAAGAAACAGACAGCAAGCAGGACCAATTAGTTAACATTTAGAATGCTTAACACTACCCCAACATCTTGGTTCACTGATTCTTTTCTTTCTTAAATTTTTTTCATGTGTGAGTGTGTGTGTGTGTGTGTGTGTGTGTGTGTGTGTGTGAATATATGCATGTGCATTGTGTCTGCGTGCATGTGTGTGTGATCATGTGTGTGCATGCGTATGTGTGTGCCCATGCATGTGTATGTCCACACATGCATGTGCATGTCTACATGTGTGTACATGTATACATGTCTTACCGAGCCTTGACATCACTGTTCTCTTCACAGGCCCAGTGATCATCTTATTTTTGCCCTTTAGTGTTGGGGTTACAGGAACCTGTGGCTACTCCTAACTTTTATGTGGGTGCTGAGGTCCCAAATTGAGGTCCTGATGTGTGCACAGCAAGCACTTCACCCATAAGCCATCTCTCCAGCCATCTTCGCTGACTCCTTAGGTGCTGGCCTCCTTAGTACTCATCAGCTGTGTTGTGTTTGGTTTGGGCTTGAGCAGGAATATGATGCTGACATTTATGATCCTTTTTTGAGTCTTAGGGACAAAGTTAGTGTCTTCTGCATCCTACTCACCTAAACTATGGCTTTGTTTAGTTTCCTGGCTCTTACAGCCCTTCTGAATACTCTACAAAAAAACCTAAATTTCTAGAAGATCCTCATTTTATGTTTAGGTCTTTCTCTGCCTTACCACATCCCTGTCACCTTTCTACACCATTCACTATGACAATGGTAGCACAGGCAGCACAGGTATCTCTTTTCATTAATCTGTGATAATTACATGAAAACAAGGGTTATCTGTAACATTTTCACATGTGAATATAATGCTCTTTGATCATATCCACCCTTTCCCTGACACCCTGTCTTGTCCTCTCTCCTTTCTTTGGTACCCCAAGGAAGTTTCTTCTTATAGTTCAACAAAAGAGGTTGAGTAAAATTCTACCATGTTAAGTTTACTCTTGAACTTGGTGAGGTTTTCAGATGTGTGACAACATTATTTGTCTTTATAAAAGTTCCCCTTGCCTTCTTTGCTAACAAAACAAAACAAGTAAAGGTACTAATGTAATTAATAGCAATATTCCAATATTCACCTTTCCAGGTTAATTTTGCTAATGTTACTGGAAATTTTGGAAAGCTACATGTGGGATATCACTAGGGAAGTGAGGTTCCTCTATCAGGATTCTTAGTCTAGATAAAAGAATTATGGAGATGATAAAGGAAAGAGAAGCCATTGCTTTTTGAGTTAGGAATGAAGGTTTACAAGCAGCCATGTGATGAAGACTTTAGAGAACGAATTAAAAAAAAGCTCATACTTCTAGAGAAATCACATGTAGACTCTAACCAGAAAGAAAAAGCAAACAAAAAAAGAACCTAGGGCAGCTCAGTAACAACTGCACAGAAAGCCTAGTTTCTGGGAAAGAAAAGCATATTATGTCATTAAAGGGATAATTATTCCTCCCTTCTCTTTAGCATGACTTTAGGTGAACCACCCTTCCTAAAGAGTTGTTCCTTGGTCAGATCATATTTTGGGTAGATTGAATGTTAGGTTTTCACCCTAAGCCAAAGGCAAATTTATGAGCAGGAGAAATTAGCTCTCCCTAATAAAACTCAACAGAGACCTGTTCAATGTTCCTGTAATAGTTCCCCTCTGAGAAGATGACCCTGATACCATTTAGAAGATGGACTGAAATTGGGGAACAGATATATTTGTACCATTAAAACACCAAAAGGGATTAGTGTGCATCTGCAGTTTTGGTCACACCCTCAAGTATTGTCTCCAGGTAAGTATGTTACTTTTGGAGAATAAAAATATTTAAAAAACAATTTGGGCACAGTATTTATACTAGCACCAATCCCTCCACTCCACAGACTAATGCTTTCCTTGCCAACCAAGCTCTCAGAAAATACTGTTACATCATGATGGCGTAATTCAAGTGCCCTGGACTCTTAAACACTTCTGCAAAAAAGACCCCAACTTCCTGAGATGTGGACATATAACATCAGACACTAGAGGATACTGGCTACCACTTCCTGTCAAAACATCTTCACATACTTTAAGGATTAGATCTGTCACCATTAGATTAGTCCCACTTAATGCTGGTACTAATTGCTGTGGTCCAAAAGAATACAAACCTTCTCTTCCCTAGTGTTAAGTGTCCTGAGAAAAACACTTAGGACAGCTCCTAAGAATTTACATACTGGGGGAGGGCTGGAGGAGTAGCCCCTTGGTTAAATACTTGCTTAGCACTTAGGCCTTGGATCCCAGTGTACCATATAAATTAGGTATAGTAGGGAGATCATTTACATATGAGAAGCCCCAGTCTTAGAGACCTTTCAAGTGTCTACCTTCTAGATAGATTTCATTTATAAACAGTTTGAGAACCCAGGACCCTTTCCATCTCCACCTAACAGCCACAAAGTTGATCTCCCTTTCTCTTTTATTTTGGAAAGAGAACACAAATGTTCAGATGGAGGAAATCTGTTAGTTTCCTGCTGGACATGAAAAGCCTCCTAGCACCCAGGTAAAAAGAATCCATTTCCTCCTGGGGGGCCCAATATTGAGAGCCTGCACTGCAATGCTGTCCTGATTGTTGTATCAATAAAGAACACCTTTTCCTAACCCAAATACCTCACATCTCTGCAGTGCTCACCTATAGAAAGTGCACAGCTGTGCAAATGGGGTAATATCTCCCAGTTCCCCATACAGCACTCATATCTTTATTCCTTCTGTTCTGGGGTTTGCTTTATAACCTCTATTCTTAGATTCTCTAGATTTGGGATCAATGAAAACTGCAGATTTTGATCGCTCTAAATAACCTGGCTCTCACTTTCAGACGAAATGGGCTTCAGAAATTCAGTTTTGAAATCTGGGTGAGAACATTTACTATTTCATCTGTTTTGTCTTTTCACTCTGAAAAGAGATTTTTGGAGAAAAAGTCCTTCAGAAATGAGATATGCATCATGTGATCATTAAAAATATTAGCCTACCACAATTTTTTGTACTAACTAGCATGGTCATGCCATGCTATATAACATAACTTTAAATCTTCTGGCTTCTTCAGAATCACAGAAGTAGGACCCTTTCAATTCTGTGTTTATCTTTTAGTGGGCCAGTTCCTTCCATCTCTTGCCTACATGGGCACAGCAGATTGCATTCTTGAAAATTCCAGGGTTTCTCCATCAACCTTCTTATCTTCGTTTTGTGCTTTAAATTTGTTGCAGCTGGGTAAAGAGAGCCACAGAGTCTTAGCATTCCTCCCCACTGAAAGGTGAGATCTGTTTTTAGTTCCTTCTGAGCCTGTTGCTATGTTAACCAATAGGATGCAACAGAGACAATGTGTCACTACTTTCTGAGCAAGGAAACAGCTGCTTTCACTTTACATCTTAGCAAATACTTGACCTGCCATATTTACAGCCCAATTACTCTGTAGAAAATAGAGTAATGGAGGAACAAGGAGCTTGTCTAAGCCTTGACAAGCATCTAAATGGAATCACCATGAACTTCCCAAATCTGCTCAACCTCTAGCTGGGCTCCCATGAATGACCCCACTGAAGCAGGAGAATTGCCTATCTGCACCCTTCCCCAGTCCCTGATCCCCTTATTATCAGATATAATTAGGGGTTATAATTGGCTGTTTTTTCAAGCCACTTTTGAGAGGAATTCATTGCACAGCAATTGGTAGAGCGCTCAGGCATACTGCTGTCCTTGTCATCTCTTTGTCACTAACATCCATCTCTGCCCCATTTCCCTACAACCGCCTGATGGCTTCTCCATCATTGATTTTTACCCAAGTGCTATGTACTACAAAACTCGTGCTGCAAAGAACCATATAGAAAGTTAACTGCCAGATGAATTGCTTAATAGCCTAGAATGTGAACTGTGATGATTATGTTTGGATATCTTCCGGATCTAGGTCTGTCCTTTACTTGGCAAGAGAATGTATTCAATCAGAAGTAGATTGTTTTAAAAGCCTAATCAACATTATCATTACTCATTCTGATGGAAGTATGGGTATTAAAAAATACCAAGCAGCCTCAGGCCTTGAATTGCTTTTTCTATTTATGATCTGTCAGGACTCTTGAATCACAACTTTGCTTAATGCAAAGAAATAAATTCAGCATCCAATAATGTAATTAGTTTCCAAAAGCTTAAGGGAAAAACTACATTTAAAAACACTCAAAGCAGTCAAAATCCAATGACTATGCTTCCATGAGGGACTTAGAGATCTAAGACAGGAAGACACAAAGAGGTTGCAATATGTTTGGTTTTTCTTCTAAATTTTTCAACTCTTCCACCAAAGTTCATTTTCATTTTTTCTACTGGCTCCTCTCCATGTGTCATGGTAAAATCTAATGTGCTACTCTTTTCCAGTAGTGGATAATAGCCTGTCAGGCTCAAGCCCTTCTTACCATCCTGAAATAAAATTCACAGATGGTGTAACCTAGCTACACGTATATTTTAAATAAGCTATATAATGAAGTGATTTTAAGAAAACAAGATACAGAGAAGTAATTTATAATAAAATACCTTAATATGTAATCACACTACCACCTGTTCAGCCTCATTCCTTCTGCATGAGGACATCTTAAAATATCTAAAGATAATCTCTGACATATGAAGGACAATGTAATTCATAAAAATGATTAAATGGTTTTATTTGTCTTTTGACTTAATAGTTTCCATTTCTACTCAGTATCTTCACCACTTTCTCTAGCCATTCACTAAATATTTCTCCTTGACTTAAAGATAATAAAATAAAAATAAACTTTAACCATTAAAACAGAGAAAAATAGTTTTTTTTTAAATTAAATAACACCATTTTGGAGCAAACGTCCTCTATTTTATAAATGAGAAAAATGAGATTACTTTCTTTGGATAATGTATTGGAGCTGGAAGGTGGGCTTCCTGAAATGACTCCAAATTTTATTTCCCAAAGTGTTTTTCCCAAGAATGGCCTTCAAGGTGCTATTGGGAAAGGAAAAAACAAAAAACGAAAAATATTTCTACCATGCAGTAAGATTAGAAGTTGCTGTATATAACCTCCCACTGGAGTTCTTGATGTATACTATCCTATTAAATTTTTTTGAGCAGCCTTACAGTAAATTGAGTAAATTGACTTCATTGTGATTAAGTCAGTATTCCCCAAACATGTTCCTGAATGGAGCTCTGCCAAAATGGAGCTTTGGAATTAAAAAAAAAAAAAAAACATTATTGGTTTTTGTGAATCTCACATTATCACCCCAATCCCATTCATCTCCCCATCCCCCAAAATACCCTCCACCTGCATAACCTCAACAGAGGAAAAAGAAAAATCTCATTGTGGAAGCTGTGGTGTCCCACAATATGCTGTGGGACAAAAGGGTTTGTCCATGCCCCTTTGCTTGAAAATGTTCATTGCAATGAGTTATTGATCAGCTGAGCCCTCTAGCTTCTGCTACACCATCAACACTGGGATCTCACCAGGACTCCCACTCAGATATCCTGCTGCCTCCCTGTGTCCTCCCTGGAGATCTGCAGGACCAGCCCCTTCAAGGGGCATAGTAGCATATGTCTTTAATCCCAGCACTCAGGAGGCAGTGACAGGCAGATCTCTGTAAATTCAAGAACCAGCCTGGTCTCCATAGCAAGTTCCAAGCCAACCAGGGCTACGTAGTGAGACCCTGTCTCAAAACAAAACAGAAGCTGTTGTGTGTGTGTTAGTAATATATTCATTATCAAATATGTGCTGACCATAATTGTATTGCTATGCTAATTCAGTGGGTGAATTTACTCCAGCATCACTAAAAACATATCAGTTAATGTTGCAATATTTTAACAATTACACCTCAGTAGCCACAGAAAGGTTTTAGCTCCAAGTAATCTGGTGGAGTTACTGTTATAGGGGATTTATTGTGTTGACCCAAAACACCGCTATTTAGTATGTGATTTTGTGACAGGGAGACAATGCAGAGCTTCCTCCATATTGCAGTCCCTTTTAGGCTTGACTAGAATTTGATCTGCTTGATGACAAACCCCATGGAAAATAACCCAACTCTATTCTAGGAAACCAAGGTTAAGATGCCCTAGCTAATTTATCTTGGTTTTCTGTTAAACTTCCTGATTGTGCAAACTTTTCCCTCTGACTATCTGATTATCTTAACTTCTGTTATACTACTTCCTTCTGCAAAACCTCTCCCTGGAGCTGCCTCGCAAGATACCAGGATGTGTCTTTTGCTTTTAAAAACCCATTCCCCTAAACACTCAGGGATACACTTGGGCTTGAATACCTAAGTGTCCCAGCTAGCTGTAATAAAGACTCTCAATTGGTTGTAAACTGTGTCTGAGAGTCTCTGCAGGGATCCCCATAACAATTGCAGATGAAAACACAAGTTCTGAGATCCAGTTACTTCAGTTCAACATAAGACAGGTCCAGTGATTTTAGCAGCAGCTGCTGAGCCCTATCCAAAAAATCTCTCATCACTCACCATGCCAATGCAGTTAACCAGTGTACTATTGCAAGCATATGAAACCCCTTGCCTAAGTACTTCCCTCAGCCAGTTAGAGAGTGGGCTGGAAATGTCCTTACAATGCAGACAGCCAGGTGGGAGTGACAGAAATATAGATTAGCTTTCTGTGCCACTCACAGAATAACTTCAGGTGTGCTTCTGGGGATGCAGTCACTGTCATCATACATCTCTGTTCAGTTTTCTTCTCTCCCCGTCACATCTGCATGTAGCGGAAAATTTTTATTTGAAACACTTATATTTATTCATACTTAACAAACACCCATAAAACACCTGTGTATGCTTCACAGCCTAGTTACCCTCACCACCACGGCCTCCCGAACTCTGCCCACCTTGCTCAATCTTCCGGCGCTCTCAGGGCCCTGAACAGATAGATGTCTTTTGTGTTCAATTTATTTGGGTTTTTTTTTTTGGAAATTTTTAAATTTTAATTTCACATCATCCACCCTGTTCCCTCTCATCTCTTACCTCCCCTCAGACCCACATCCTCCACCCTTGCAATCTGTCCCAGCTCATGTGGGAACTGTAGTGTGTCTCACAATATTCCTCTTTGTCCACATATTTTGCTTGCAAATGTTCATTAAAATGACTCCTTGGTCTTGGATGAAGCCTCTGGTTTCTGCTACTTTGTCAATACTGGAAGCTTACTGGACCTCCTCTCAGATATGCTGTAACTGTCCTGTTTCATAGAGATCCTGTAGTCCTGGGTTGTGGAACTGGCCTCGTCTAGCACTCCAGCAGCTCATCCATGGGGTAGATGTTGGGGTGGGCCAACTCAAAGGTTCTGGACCTGCAAACCCCACTTGCACAGCCAGTTCTACTATGGAAAGGTGCAATGCCTGCTCTCCAGAGTGCTGCACCATGTGAGGGGCAGGGACAGCTCTCCCGCTCTTGTGACCATGAAAGACCCCGGGTAGGGAAGTTCCTCACCCAACTCTCAGGATATCACGGCCGCCCCAAAACTCACAAGAGACCATCTTGATGCAATCGCAAGAGGGTTTTTTGGGGGGGGGGGGGGGGTAAGGGGAATCTCAGTGCACTGATGGCGCCACTCGTATCCCACGCAGGGGTAGGAGCCGCGACCTTGATTTGGAGGAGATTAGAGTATTTTATAGGGGAGCACCACAGATTAAGGGGGTGGGGGAAATCACAGGTGCAAAGTACCAGCCCAGCCCATTGTTTACCACAACCCAAGGGGGAGGAGAAATACAGGTGGAATGTACCAGCCCATTAGTTAGTCAGCAGGAAACATCCTACATCTGTTTTTCTCAGGAATGAATCTAATCTTGTTTTGTTATCTACTTTGTGGTCAGCCAGTTCCTGAAACCCTGGGGGCCCATGACCCATGACCTACATTCTTGGTTCCACCCTTGGGGTCAGCTAAGTTCCAGGAATCACCTGGCGGCTGGCCTGGCTCTACTGCCGACTTAGGGGGTCTTTTAATAATTTTCATTCCCTTCAACCACATCTGGGCCAGACCTCACTCCAGAGCTGGGTCTCCACAACCCCCACATACAGGGCCAGGCAGAGTTCTTCTAGTTTCTGGCTTGTTTCCTGTCCCAGGAGTCCATCTGGTGCTTGCCTGGTACTAGTCTGGTAGTCATCACAGGCTACCCCATGGGGCCAAAGTAGTGTTGGTATCCAGCTTGCTTTCACCCGCAGGAATGTTAGGCTACTATTCATTCAGATGTCCATAGATCAGAACACTGAATGTAGTTATAGCCGCTCTCCTCTCTGCCACCTACTGATGCACATGTGACATAGCAGCCACATCTGCAATGCCTCTAGGGGCAGGCTGTATCCAGTTTTTAAGAACTGTCTCTCAGCAGGTTCTATGCCATGGCTTTTCTGCCATTCTTCTTAGGCCAGTTTACGGGATGTGCCTCAGGCTATTGTGGCCTAAATGCTGATGAATGGGATACCTTGCTATACTCTTCTCCAGAGTGCTTTGTCTTCTCAGTCTGTGAGGGAAAGAGGAAGAGAGAGCCGTGTGGAGCTCTCTGGTTCATATATATAGCATCATCTTGAGGTCCTTGGCAGTCTTCAGGGCCCACAAAATCTCCCCCAGTATCCAGTGGTCCCTGTAGCTTCTCTCAGCAACCAACATCATCTGTGGCTTGTTCAGTTTCTTAGCCATGCTCCTTCAACAAGGGATTTTGTGTTTCTCATAGAGCTGTGGCCTCAACTGGGCTCTGCCCATCTCAGCCCCAAGTCCAAAGGAGGCCAGACCGAACTGCTTACTAATTCACTAAAGAGAACTAAACAGAACTAACTTCCACCACATCTGTATTCCATGTGATCATATCCCTAATACAGTTTGTAAAACCCTTTTCCTATCTCTGGATCTGCATCTAAGGAGCCCAGCCCAAAGGCAGAGCATGGCAAATGGCTTTGTTAAGTTGTAAACTCTTGTTCTCTGAGCTGATCTGTTTGTAACTGGTTTGTTCCTCTACAGAGAGCAAAGTCATTTTATTTCGTAGATAAAATACAGCTTTCATTGAGGCTATAGACAAAAGTTCTGGTTTCCCCCCTTGTGGGCATTTATTCCACACATAGGATTAGATTTGCCATCTGATTGTGTGAGTCAGCATGGCCAATTAAATATAAATGAAAGTGACATCTTCCAGAGCCATGAATGGCTTCTCATATTCACTTTTCTCTGCCTTGGTTGATGGCTGATAAACTTTCAAACAGTCCCTAATTTTCTATGATTCCTGGTATTTCATATCCCATTCAATCCCATTGAGTGTGGCCTGGTCTATGACTTTCTACCAACTAGAACATACCTAACCAATGCATTGCTACTTGACACATAAGATTGTAGATTCTACTTGCTCATGATACGGACCTAAAAGCTACCCACAAACACCAGCCTGGAAGCACACCCTTAAGTTAGTTGAGACTCCCAGTCCTAACACCTCAGTAGCAGCCTCCCTACAGACAGATAGAATGAGAAACCACCCAGCTGAGCCACATCTGACCCCCAAACCACAGAACCTGTGAGGCCATAAGCCTGTGTTGCTCTAAATACCCAAGCTGTTGGTAGTTTGAAGAAACAATAGAAACCCGGTTGGTAGCACAGTGATGAAGGCTCACTCAGGCTGGGTCCCAGCTGACCTAGTGTGCATGGATGTGAGAAAAATAAAGCTTTGGTATTTAAAGCTATGGTATATTTGAGCATTACTGATGTCTACTTACGTGTTCTGACTTGTATGTAAGGCAAAATCTGCTGTGCCCAATCTGGCTCCCACATTACTGAAGAAAATAGCCTACTAGCGGTGTCACCTGGGGTATGAAGACAGCATTAACTGCATGGATTCAAACTTGGTTTTGAAGTCTTACTCCCCACCTCCAAATTAATATTCAGAAAATAATCTCTATGGTTTAAAATACAACCCTATCAAAGACCTATACAGCCCATCTTTGAAGTACAAAGAGTGTAAATGTGTTGCCAAATGTCAGAGGAGTTGCCTCAAAAATCTAAAACAGCTAGCTCCATCCTTGGTGGAAATAGCAACAGCTCCCCCTCTGCCCGGTGATTTGCCTTTCTGATATCTTGTGTTTAGCAGGAGGTTAATTAGACACCATTGCCACACAGCAGTGCTGCCTGAGGGCACAACACAGTGGGCCAATTTGGAGTCAACTGTATCTTAGAAACCCTGGGAGATACCAGCTTGAGACTTCCAGCAGGTTTAAAACAGACTCTCCCTTACAGAGCCACAGGCTTTATGGCACTTTAGGTTTGCAGCATAACCCTAATTGGACTGAAGTTTGCATTGCAAGATGCTGTTCAAGGACAAAACACAAAGTCAATTTTTTGATGTGTTTACTTCTTGGCACATAGGCACAACTGGAAATGCTGATATTCAGGCTCCTTTCTATAGAAACTCAGGGCACATATATGGGTGTTTTTGTAGAGTTTTATGCCTTTCGAACCAACTCACACAGTTAGACCACCAATGACACGAAAAGCAAATGTAACTGAAGAAAGTATACTGGACTGTACTGGAAACAACTTAGCATTTAGCTCTCCAGATAACCTGACTGACAAAAGGAAGAAGTTGTCACACCCTGACCTGGAAAGCATTTCAGGCAGGCCATCCTCCAGCTTCTACATTCCAGTCCTGCATCCCTTCTATCTTAGTCCAACTGGGCTGCTGCAACAAAGTGCTTTAATTTAAGTGGGTGATACCAGAAGAAATGGCCTCTGACAGGTCTGGAGATGCAGAAGTCCCTGATCAAAGTGACAGCAGACACATATGCTAAGGATCCATTCCCAGCTTTATAGGTGGGGTCTTTCAGATGTGCATTCTAAAAAGAAAGCTGCCTTCCTTGGGCCTCTTGCAAGGAACTAACTACTCACGAAGACTCCACTCTCCTGACATAATCACTTTGCAAAGGTCTCAGCTCTGAATGCTTTCGGATTAAGTTTCCATGTACGACTTTGGTTTCCTCTTGTTTGAAACTTACTCTACATAGTCTTGCTACATAGTCCACATTAGCCTCAAACTCACAATCCTGCCAAGTGCAGGGATTACATATGAAGTTTGAGGAGCCACAAAATGTTTAGACCATAGCAAGTCATATCTCAGCATGGAAGAAGCTTGCTCGTCCCTTGGCTAACATTCTTTACTCCATGACTCTTTCAGTCCAGGGCATTTCTCCCTTAATGTCTAATTGGCCTGTTCTACTCAGGTGTTGGAGAAGACAGGCTGGATTTTAATCTCAGCCAGCTCTTCCACTCATGAATTTATTCATATTGCTTCACCTCTCTAAGCTTCACTTTCTCCAGAGGAAGACAGTACCTCAGGAGCAGTAGGGAGAATTAGATGAGACAATATATGGAAAATCCTTGACCCAGATAGGCATCTGTTAAGTTTTTTTTTGGGGGGGGGGTTGTTTTGTTTTTACCATTTTTCTTTTTTACTATTCATTCTATTTAGCAGGTTTAGTTTGGAAATCGCTGGAAAAGTGTTAAACTTTTGATATTTGTTTCTTGCTCTTTAGCTTAAATCTAACTCTTATACAAAGACCAAATGTCATCTCAAGCCTAGCACGTGGTGAAAATCCATTTTTATGGTGCAGATGCTTATGACATTCACCTCCCATGGATCTGCTGCAATGACTTGCTCCCTGGAGTGACTTGACTCATTAAATGATTGATGGGGCACACAATGAAGAGACCACCACAGCGCTGATCTCACTGGCTGCGCTGAAACCTGATGGTTTCACTAATGTGAATTGTAAGTGAGAGCTTCGAAATGAACAACATATTCTTCAAGTTCTGTATGGGTCAGACATGAGTGTGCTGCCTTAATGAAACTAAAGTCATTTTGCTGCTTCTTGTCTCATTGCTTTAGGTACATTTCTGTGATAGTTTGTTTTTCAGGGGTCTTCCAGGAGAACATGTATCCTGGACTCATCATGAAAGGCTGGACATTGTTCACATATTCATAAATGTGGGGCAGAAGTTGAGATCCGTAGGAGAAGAAGACTCATGTCAGGAGGTCTTCAGTGCTGGAGATTTTGTTTTCCCAAAAGGAATCCTCCTTCTGAGGCTCAAGAAAGGAACAAACGTGTCAGCGAAGCTCCTAAGTCCTGGAATCATCATTCCGAATCTAGGATAAAATTCTGTACTCAGAGAAAGTAGGTATAATTAGTTATACAGACATTCTAATATATTCCAGTGTGACATCAATTCTCATTTTGTGGTATTGAGTTTGAAAAATATTGCTCCCAAGAATTCTCATCAGGTTGTGGTGGCCCAGTTTCTGTCAGCCAGCCTTGAGTCTAGAGAACAAATGGAAGGAGTGGCAGGAGAGGACCCAGCAGAGCTGGCCTGAGCAGTGGTGGAGTCTACATAAGCGCACAAACAGGAGGGGTGCGCTACCTCTTTGCCTTTGAACTCTGCAGGTTGTAGATCTATGTTAAAATTTTACTGACAGCCTCAGTGTTAGTTTCAAAATGCCATAAATTTTCATGGCACTTGCTCTGTATCCAGTGGCTCTGGCAGAGATACCACTGTGGTTGCATATGTTAGCGATGCTCCGCCCTTTCCCAGACTCACGCCTGCCTTTTCTGAAGTATCTGTAGGCATTTCACTTGTCTCTGGTGAGGAAATGTCATGTCTGCACGTGCACATCGCCCAGACCCTCTTTTAGCACCAAATGCTATTTAAGATGTTTGCATGCTTACTGTCATCACGGTAATCTATACCAAGTGTTGTCTTGCACCTATTTTGTCATATAATGTCATCATTAGCTTCTAATTACAATATCCTTGACATGGGCAGTTTATTTAATGAACAAATGTGTCAGGTAATAAAACCAATAACTGTTATGTCATTAAGATAATAAAACAATGTTGATTATGTTGGTTTTGTGGCAGCTATGATTTTATAAACTGTCTCAATAGTTAGATAAGCTGCTATTGACACCCAAATACAGTTACTAACATGGTCACTGAACCACATGCATATAAAGACCAGGCTGCTGGGCAAGCTAGTGTGGCGAATCCCATTTGGTTTCACTTGGCTACAGAAGAAAGCTGAGAAAGGTATCTTTGGATGTGCCAAACTGACATCCTTCATGAAAGAGAGAGAAGAGGATACATGAGTCCTGACTGGAAGCACTGCAAAGCCGCTTTCAACATTAACCAAAGCAGAAGGAGAAGCCAGCATTGGGAGAGCCAGGAAAGGTCAGTCTTCTGTAAAACAGCCCTTCTCTCCATAGCAGACATGTTTGATGGCTGAAGTAGGACACATATTTCTGATCTCTGTCTAAGTGAAATCAGATTTGCAGGATCACTGGATCAAGCAAATAAAGTATCAGTTCTGTAGAGAGTATAGACATGAGTCCCTCTGACTCAGTTGGTGCTCCCCACTGCACTTCAGGAGTTGCTGGATGTGGGCTGGCAAGCTGGCTCAGCCAGTCAAGGCACTGGCTGTGCAAACCGGGAGACCCAAGTTCAACCTCCAGAAACCATCACTTCACAGAGTTGTCCTCTGGCCTCCACATGTGTGCCATGGTGTGAACACATGCATACTCACTGCCCCAGGCATGCACACACACACACACACACACACACACACACTCCTCATGCATATATAATAAAGAGGTGCCAGATTTCCATCACAGGACAGTAGTCATCAGCTCACCTAAGGACCTCATGAGCATCATGGTTTGGGGGACAGGTGTCACATGCCCCACTTTGTGGAGGGTCAACATGCGGAGTCCGTAAATGAGCACCTAGTGGATACTGGTCTAGAAGGACTAACCCACAATGTATTGGGCAAATATAGTGATGATTATAATGATAATAACAATAATAATAAATCTTGACTGTGAATACATTCAACTATTTCAATTTTTACCATTGAATTTTGAATTCTTTGATTTCACTGACAACTAAGGTTATAAATCCTGTTATTATTTTCATAAGCCATATCACATAATTGATCACTATGTATATGGTTTTTTTGGTAGCCTTTCCAAAATACAATCTTATACAGTTTAAATTTGTCCTGCATATAACAAATAGATGTAGGAACAGTGTTCTCAGATAGCGAAATCTACTTTATATAAAATATTTGTAGAATTATACAGAAAAGTTATTGAAAATATGGATTTAAAATGTAACTACAAAAGACAAAGTATTTTAAATACAATTTTGTGACTGCATTTAAACAATAAAAATAACAGATAATCCTGTAATTGCAGAACTTGGAAAGCTGAACCAGGAAGATCACAGTAAGCTCCATGCCCACCTAGACTACAGTGGGACACTCTGCCTCTGTTTTTATAACAAAGCACTTATGTACTTCCTAGTAAATAACTCCAAAAACATTTTTAAACATTATTAAGTGTCATTACAGAACTGACAGGCAAAGGCCTTCAAAGGAAAAAATAATACACTTTTAATATAATATGAAAATTTCTTTATAATTGGAAATTTAATTAACCACTGTTTTCCTTCAGGTTTCCATTCTGGTGAATTGAATTGTATAATATCACAGAAGAAAATTTAGGCATGTATAGCATATTCTTTGGTGCAAAGTTTATATATCACAATGATAAGAAACTTTGAAGTCTCAGACTACATTTAAATTTTCTCGATAAAATGGAAGTCGTTATTGAGTTCACACTCCACATTTCTCTGGCCTTCCCCTATAGTTAAAAAAGCTCAGAAACCAAAAAGTCTGGTTGGGTGAGTTTTATAATAAGAACCTCAGGTCTAATCCAATTAGTGTCTCCTTTAGGGACTGGCCAAATTCTGTGTTTACCCTGGAATTTAGCCTCAGTTTTACAAACCAAATAAATAACTGTGCTGGCTGAGACTTAGTGATTTCGATTGTAATATTCTATCTGAAGTTGGAGTCTTGCTTGGCATCCAGTGAAGCCATGTGGAACAGCCACTAAGTTAATGGTAGGGCACTAAATAAAGGTAGAAAATGAAGCAAGGGAATGCAACACAAAGCCCGATCTTTATTCCTGGCAGATGATTGTTTATTGGTGACATGTCATAGGCAGTATATATGAGAGGCTAGAAAAAAATGTCACAGTATGGCATGACAGGGAGGAGGCATAATGATCAGGTTGTCTACAATGACAATTTTCATCTCCCCTTCTATTTTCTTTAGTTATTAAATCTTAATTTAAAAACTAATTAAAGTCACCTTTTCTATTTTTGATTCATGTACTTCATGGAAGTAACCCAGTGACCCAGATCTAGCTAAGCAGCCTCCATTTCCTAAAATGTAGTAATCAGTTCAGAGATACACATGTCCAATTAGAGCCACAGAAATGTAATCAGATTTCCTGCTGGTCTGCTCAGCGAGTAAATACTCTTCAGAAGATTGTGAAAGCCAGATTAGACCTTTCAAGTACATGAAGCGATTTTTCTTATTTGTCTAGCTGCTTATTTCCTGAAACTTGCAACCAAGAAAGTTGTGAACAATCAAGTGGTCAGCATGGTTATTTAAGAACTAGGGCCAAGCAGTACCTTTTGTTGTTGTTCCTTACCTGATTTCTGGAAAGAAGGTCAGTGCAGTGTTTCTGAAGTCAGAGCATATTTCCCAGGGGAAAGTGAAGCAACTTTCTTTTTGAGAAGATTCACTAAAGAGGCTATCTTTAAACACTATTCCTGTGTTGTCACTGATGGTTTCTGTCACTGGGGGTGTCTTCTCTCTGCCCCACAACATCTGGATGTTTCAAGGAAAGCTTTAAAATCTGACAGTTATCATTCAAATGTTGTAGAGTTGGTTGTTGCTATTGGCTGCAATTTATCTGGGGCTATAGGAAGAAAAATATTTAAGTGTAGCTCTCTATAGTGTTTGAATTTGCTCACAGCGTGGTGGTTGCATTTTAAGGGCCAGCATCCTGTGGGGTGTTATGAAATATAATGAGGCAGTGGTGGTGGTATCAATGGCAGGTCCATGCTAAGGTATTCCCTGAATGATTACACCATGCAACAGATCAGGAGATTTATTGAGGGAAAGGGAAAGAAGAGTTATGGCCTTGAGGAGGGGTAGAGGAAGATGGATGGGGGCAGAGGGCAGAGCCATGAAGGCAGAGAAGGACAGAAAGGGGTACAGAGAAAGGACAGAAAGAGCTGGGGTGGCGATGGGGTGGTCCATTTATGTAGCAGCCCACACCTGGTGAGCACCTGGCTGTGGCAAGTGATGATTTAAGTCATTGCTAGGTCCCTAAGAGGTGCCTATTGGAATTGCGTGTACCTTAACATGAGGAACCTGGCAAGAGCCATACACCATTACTTCTATTGAAGGGAATGAAAGTTATTAAAAGACCCCCTAAGTCGGCAGTAGAGCCAGGCCAGCTTCCAGATGGTTCCCGGAACTTAGCTGACCATAAAAAGGGTGGAACCAAGAATGTAGGTCATATGGGTCATGAACCCCGGGCTCCAGGAACTAGCTGGCCACAAAGCAGATGACTATCATGGGCCCCCAGAGTTTCAGGAACACGCTGACCACAAAGCCGATGGTTAAGTAAGATTAAATTAATTCCTGAGAAAAATAGGTGTAGGATGTTTCCTGCTGACTAACTAATGGGCTGGTACATTCTACCTGTATTTCCCCTCCCCCTTGGGTTGTGGTAAACAATGGGCTGGGCTGGTACTTTTCACTTGTATTTCCCCTCACCCCTTTGGGTTGTAGTTTAAATATTCTGCTCTCCCCCAAATCGTCATCGTGGCTCCGACCCCTGTGTGGGATACGAGTGGCACCCTCAGTTCACTGAGCCCCCCCCCCGAAATAAACCTCTTGCAATGCATCAAGATGGTCTCTTGCGAGTTTTGGGGCGGTCGTGATATCCTGAGCATCGGGTGAGGAACTTCCCTCTCCCGGGTCTTTCCTATCATGCCCTTTTACAGGCTATCCAGCCCAAATTCAAGGAGAGGGGATCAAAGGAGTGTTTTTTAAAGTGCATTGTCAAAACACATTTTAAGGGTGCCATGGATAAAAAGAGCAATAGTTTCCTTTACAAAATAAAAGTGAGGTGAAAAACCATCTATCAGCAGGATATTAAAGAATAATGCTCACAGTATCAACCAAATAAACAAAACCTACAACTAGCATCCTACTCAAGAATACAGGAATCTAACAGAATTATAAATTATAAGCAGAAAAAAATTAGAGTGGTTACTTCTAGGTACTGGGAATCCACTGATGGACCTGGCAGATGTTGCTCAGTGTCACAATTTCCTCGGTAATGCTTAATCTTTTTTAAAACTATGAAACTGTAGTATTTTGGATAAAAACTAAATATCTACATATGATTATAGATACAGACAGATATTCCCTTCTGCAAAAGCTCCTTCAATATTCTCTGCCTCTGTGTTGGGGAGGACAAATACTCACTCATCTAAAGCCTTTCATGGGCCACTGTAGTCATCATACCTCATTAGGATCTGGATGGATCTGAGGATGAGAACCATCACACTTCTATATCCCCACCACAGTGGATTGTAATAAAACAACATGTGATGACTACCCAGCAAAAATTTTAATTGTTATGCCCAGATTGTGTAGTACCCAAAGACCACCAAGGAGCCAATTCCAATGCTAATCACAAAAGGGTCTTTATTACAAGCTCGAGCAGGGACTCTCACTGTCACCAACGCAGTAGATCTGAATGACAGCCCTGAGCTCAGGGGCACAGGGTATTTATGGGGTACTCCGCACATTCATACATGTAAGCTTCTGATTGGTTAGTATTTTAAACTTGCTTTTCTGGCACAAACATGGAGAAGCAGTTACAATACAGCTACAAAGGTCAGCCCCTATGAAGGTTAAGCCACTGATCACTCAGTAAGGCCACCTGGCCCTCTTAGAGAAACATAGGCTTCCTCTAATTAGCTGTTTTCTAGGGAAAATGTTATCTCTTACTCAGGCCTTGTCTGTGGTTCCTTCCTGGAACTGGGAGGCAAGGGTATAAGTGTGACAGCTTGCCTCCAGGAACTAGGTGAAAGGTGGGGGCATGCAGGAGCCTATGTTCTAAATAGCCTACAAGATGAGTGAAAAAGACACACCTCACACAAGTCATCAAGAAATCTGACAAGTGTTGGAGATGATATGGAGGAACTGCAAATTAATGTGACTATATCAAATGACTGTTTCAGAGTCATTTAATATGTAAACTGTATTGCTCTAAAAATATGGCTTTTTTGTTTGAGGCATTTATTTTGAGTTTTGTTTTTGTTTTGTATTTTGTTTTTGAGACAAGGTCCCACTATGTAGCCTTTTTGGTCTAGAACTCACTAGACCAAGCTGTCCTCAAACTCACAGAGATCCACCTGTCTCTTTCTTCTGAGTATTGTGTCACCTACCATTCTTAAGTTATGATTAAAAAATTTTCCACAGCCTCACCAGCATGTGCTGTCATTTGAGTTTTTGATCTTAGCCATTCTGACAAGTGTGAGGTGAAATCTCAGAGTCATCTTGAGTTGCATTTCTCTGATGATTAAGGATATTGAGCATTTCTTCAAGTGTCTCTCAGCCATTAGAGATTCCTCCTTTGTGAATTCTCAGTTTACCTCTTTTCCTCATTTTTTGATTGGATTATTTGGTTTCTTGGTGTTTAATTTCTTGAGTTCTTTATAAATCATGGATATTAGCCCTCTATCATATGTGGGGTTGGTAAAGATCTTTTCCCAATCTGTAGGTTGCCATTTTGTTCAAATGACAGTGACTTTTGCCTTTCAGAAGCTTTCCAGTTTCATGCGGTACCATTTATTGATTGTTGGTCTTAGAGCCTGAGCTATTGGTGTTCTGTTCAGGAAGTTGTCACCTGTGCTGGTGAGTTCAAGGCTTTTCCCAACTTTCTCTTCTATTAGATTTAGTGTGTCAGGCTTTATGTTCAAGTCTTTGATCCACTTGGACTTAAGTTTTGTGCAAGGTGATAAGTATGTGTCAATTTGCATTCTTTTACATTTTGACATCCAGTTAGACCAGCACCATTTGTTGAAGATGCTGGTGAGGCTGTGGACAAAGGGGAACACTCCTCCATTGCTGGTGGGAGTGCAAACTTGTACAACCACTATGGAAATCAGTTTGGTGATATCTTAGAAAACTTGGAATAGCTCTACCTCAATACCCAGCCCCACCACTTCTAGGTATACATCCAAACGATTCCTCACCAATCCACAAGGACACCTCTTTATCTATGTTTATAGCAGCTTTATTTGTAATAGGTTGAAACTGGAAACAACCCAGATGTCCCTAAACAAAGAATGGATAAAAAAAAAAAAAAACTGTGGTACATTTACACAATGGAATCAGCCATCAGCAGTAATGAAATCACACAATTTGCAGCCAAATGGATAGAACTAGAAAATCTCATCCTGGGTAAACTAACCCAGACTCAGAAAGATGCACACAGCATCTATTCATTTATAATTGGATTTTAGCCATGTAGTACAGGATAACTATTTTACAAACCAATACACCAAAAGGAACAGGAACATAGACCTTGTTACCTGTTAGTGGGTCACTTTGCCATAAATAGAGTTGCAATGTAGGTGCCCAGTATAAGAGGAAGCTCTTAACACTCATATGACTGTTGAACTGAGGGAGGTTGATATATAGGGGCAACCCACTCCAGAAGAGTAGGATAGGTGGGAGAGTGGAGAGAGGGTGAGAGGGTAGGACCAGAAGGGGTGGAGAGAGGGGGCTGTGATGGAGATGTAACTTGAAGTAATAAATAAAGAAAAAAACCTCAAAAAATGTTTCCAATGTATATAAAACAGATATGTTAATAAATAAGAGAACAAACAATTCAACTGAAAATAAACAGCAACTAAAACAATAAAGATAATATTTTAAGGTATCCTTTCAGAAAATAACTAATAGTCATGTTGGTGGAATATAGATGTGTAGAGACAGAATTATAATAAAATTTTGGAGGAGCATCAATACATAACAAACTGAAAATATTGTTATGGGCTTGACATGGCAATGGTGGTGACTATAGTGAGAAGGCAATAGGAGATATATTTTGGATGTAGAATAAACCTACTTTATGCTTTATGTGAGTTGAGTGAGAATGAGGCCTGTAAGATGACATATGAAAGTGGTTTACGGGAAGAGCGCTCAAGTAGAGATCACTGTGGAGCTGTGGAGTTAGAGCAATGAGAATAATGTGGAAGAGTGAGATCTCTCATGGTCCTCTGGAGTCCCACTTGCTACACATTTAGTCTTCTGATACAGTTTTCCAACATTGCTATGATTGGGGTAGGTGGCTTTGTTGGGCATACCAGTCCATAGGCAAAGTGAAGATATGTGAATAGCTATATGTCATCCTACAAAAGATGTGAAAAATGATATGGTTGTGCTTGTTAGTCAGCTTTATGTCTATGACAAGTGTCTGGGGAAAATCCACTTAAGGAAGAGTTGTTATTTATACTCACAACTTTGGAGGTTCCTGTTCAGAATGATGAGGGTATGAGAGAGCTGAATGACATCTCATGACTACCAGAAGATGTGAGGCAGGGGATTGCCTATGCAGGTGGGTGCTCCCCTCTTGTTTTACGTAGGTGCCTACTCTGAGATGATGCTACCCATATTTGGAGCAGGCTGTCTGTCTCTTCTTTCTCCTCTGGAAACACCCTCATAGGCAAACTCAGTAGTTTGCTTTAGTAATTTCTTATGTCCTTCTGATCCCAAACAAGTTGACAGATGAGATTAACCAACACAGATTCTTATTGTCACCATGAGGCTATCCTCACATACATGCATCAAAATAAGGCCAGTCATTGGGTTGAGAAATACAGTAGTAATGTGTTTTTTGTGAGCAGTGCTATCCAGATTTCTCATTGTATGTACATAGGTGTGATTGGGAAACAAGATATGATGTTCTTGCCTATACCTTTCCAAGTGGCCTGTGGAAGAATACTAAGTAGTCATTAAGAATTAAATTCAAGCAATGGGGGGGGGTGGCAAGATGGCAGCGATCAGCTTGGATACATTCTGATTGTCAGGAAGACTGATTGGACAACTACAGAGATATATTCCTGGTGAATGGCAGTTTGTGAGGCGAAAGCCTATCTGGGCTTGCCAGCAAAGCCAGGGATAATAAAGAACTTGGTACTGGAAATATAGACACTGGTGGATTGGAGTTGCCAGACATGGGACACTGAGTGCTTCCCGCTGGGAGACTGCACTCCCCACCACAGTGGAAGAGATGGCAGATTGAATCATTTCAGGATGCCAGATGGCAGTTTCAACCTCCAAACAGAGGGCCTCCTCAGTTTCCTGAGCCCACAGCATCCATGCAGGTGTTCTAATACTCAGGAGAAGAGCAACAGAGCCACTATAGTAAGACTGAGGGCGATTCTCCCTCGAATATGCAGCATGGCAGTGTCTGGCTGACCAGTAACTGGGGATTGAGCTGGCATGAGCTGAGCTTCCCTGAGCCCAAACATACTGTGGGCAGGATATAGAGTACATATTGGAACTCCCTGCCCCCACCTCACCTGGACTCTCAGCTGGGCTCTCTGCTGTGCATCAGAACACAGCATCTATGTCTCAGCCCAGTATAGTCCAAGAAACCAGACTGCACCAGTTCACAGAGTTTCAAACTGAGAGGTACAGACTGGCTCTAAGACTCATCTGAGAGTTGATTAGGAGGACCATAGCCACAGTCCTGACACTCTAGCTACAGGGGGTCTGGTGGAAGCCCCAGCCAACCCAGACAGGCTATGCTGGAACACTATGATTCAGGCAGGGAAAAGGTAGCTGAGATTCGCTGAGTGAACTCCATATTGGAACTCAATGCCCATGCTCACTTCAGCAGGGCACTCAGTCTACAGCCTCAGTCCAGCGCATTTAGATCTCTGCCCAGAGCAGTGAAGTGCTCCTGTACTGTGGTGTGTTTCCCAAGGGGACGGGCAGTGCCAGACCACAGAAGTTCTGACAGAAAGGCACAGGCTGATCCTGAGATACCCCTAAGTGTAGCTTGAGAAGTCTACACCTACAGTCCTGACACCCTAGCTACAGGGAATCTATTAGAAGCCATGCCAACCCAGACAGGCTACTCTGGAACACAGCGCCTCTGACAGGAAAAGGCCACTGAGATGCCACCCTGAGTCCAAGTGCTGAAGATGCTTTGGGAACTCCATATCAGAACTTCCTGCCTGCACCCACTTTGACAGGGCAGCATCCAGATCTTGGTCCGGAGCAGTAAAGGAGTTCTAAACTTGTGCCTGCTGCCCAAACATGTGGGCTGCACTAAACCAAAGAACTTCTGACAGAGAGGCACAGGTTGATCCTGAACCCCCCCCCCAGAAAAAAGTGTGGAAAGGCCACAACTACAGTCTTGACACCCTAGTTACAGGGAAACTGCCAGAAGCCATGCTGGCAAATACAGGCAGGCTAGACTGGAGCACAGTGATTCTGGCCAGGAAAAGGCAACTGAGCTTCCCGAAATCCAGGCACTTTGGACAGGGTGTGAATTCCACATCAGAACTCCCTGTTGGCACCTGCCTTGCCCCTCAGCTGAACACTCAGGCTATAACACAGAGAGCTCTGATTCAAAAGCAGTGAAACAACCGCAGATCATTGCTCACTGTCTGGGTGATGTGGGCTGTACCAGATTACAGTGCTTCTGGCCATAAGGCACACGTTGAACCTGAGGACCCCCTGAGGGCAGCTTGAGAAGACCACGATCACAGTCCTGACTCATAAGCTGAGGGGAGCTACAGCTCTAGTGTACAGTCTGTGACCTACCAACCCACACCAACAACACTGAGAAGACCAGCTGGATCTGGACCAAAGGAACCTCAGGCATGAATAACTCATCCCACTCCAACCTCTGACCCGAGTTCCCAATTGGGACACAATAGAAAGGGGTGAGCTCTGGGAGACACACTCAGAACCAGCCCCCACACAGGTCCCGTCCAGCATGTGGAGAGCTACAGATCACCAAGTTATACTGCCTCAACACCAAAGCTCCCTTCTTAGCACCAAGCCCAGAAGGCACCAGGAACAAACAGCTAAGAACAACCAGATGACTAAAGGCCAGCAAAAGAACAGAACTGACAAAAGTCAGGGAAATACGACTCCAAAAAAAATTCAGCTATGCTAGTAGAGCAAGCCCTGACCATCCCACCACAGCTGAAACACATGAAAATGATGGCAAATCTATGCTTTGGAAAGTGATAGAGTCCTTACAAGAAGAAATTAAATCCCTGAAAGAACTTAAAGAATCCTCAATATTACAAATGAAAGCAATGGAGAATACCATTAGAGACCTCCAAGCCAACTCAGGCAAATATGAATGGGAAAGAGATAAGGCTATGAAAGACTTGAAAGATTGGCAGACAAAGGCATCTAAACTGGAGCAGGAAACATCTAAAATGTATAAAAGTATTGAAGACTTGAAATTGGAAATGGAAACAATAAAAAAACACAAGCAGAGACAATCCTAGAGATGGAAAACCAAGGAAAGAGAACAGGAACTACAGACATGAGTATCACAAATAAGATACAAGAGATAGAAGACAGAATCTTAGGCATGGAAGATTTGATTGAAGAAATCAGCACAACAACCAAAGAAAATCTAAAGTCTTCACCCAAAATGTCCAAGAAATCAAGGATTCAATGAAAATACGGAACCTAAGAATTATAGGCATAGAGGAAACAGAAGACTCCCAATTCCAAGGCCAGGAAACATCTTCAACAAAATCATAGAAGAAAACTTCCCAAACCTAAAGAAAGAGATGCCAGTAAAATTCCAAGAGGCTTACAGAACACCAAACAGATTAGACCAGAAAAGAAATTCCTCTCGCCACATAATAATTAAAACTCCAAATGTAGAATACAAAGAAAGAATATTAAAAGCCTTAAGAAAAAGTCAAGTAACGTATAATGGCAGACCCACCAGAATTACACTTAACTTCCCCTCAGAAACTTTAAAAGCCAGAAGGGCAGGGGCAGACGTCCTACAAGCACTAAGAGATAATAGATGCCAGCCCAGACTACTTTACCCAGCAGAGCTTTCTATCAACATCGATGGAGAAAAAAAGATAATTCCATGACAAAGTCAAATTTAAACACTATCTATCCACAAATTCAGCTCTACAGAAGATTCTAGAAGGAAAATTCCAACCCAGAGAAGATAACAACACCCAAGAAAAGAAAGGAAACAAACAAAAAACCCCACTGCAGCTAAATCAAGAGAAACACACAACCACTACCTACATCAAAATAACAGGAAATAACAACTTATGGCCATTAATATCCCTCAACATCAATGGACTCAACTCCCCAATAAAAAGACACAGGCTTACAGAATGGATCCGTAAAACAAGACCCATCATTTTGCTGCATACAAGAAACACATCTCACTAAAAAAGATAGACTCTACCTCAAGTAAAGGGCTGGGAAAAGGTTTTCCAAGCAAATGGTCCCAGGAAGCAAGCTGGAATAGCCATCCTAATATCAAATAAAACATACTTTCAACTAAAAGTAATCAAAAAAGATATGTAAGGGCACTATATACTCGTTAAAGGAAAAATTCATCAAGATGACATCTCAATACTGAATATCTATGCCCCAAATACAAGGGCACCCATATTTATAAAAGAAACTCTTCTGATGCTTAAACCACACACTGATCCCCACACTTTAATAGTGGAAGACTTCAACACCCCACTCACACAAATGGACAGGTCATCGAGACAGAAACAAAACAGAGAAATAATGAGACTAATAGAGGTCGTGAAACAAGTGGACCTAACAGATATCTACAGAACACTTCACCCAAACACAAAAGAATACACCTTCTTTTCATTACCTCATGGAACCTTCCCCAAAATTGACCTTATAGTCAGACACAAAACAAGCCTCATCAGATATAGAAAATTGAAATAACCCCTTGTATCTCATCAGACCACCATGGATTAAAGCTGAACTTCAATAACAAAAGAAATAATAAAAAGCTTGTACATTCATAGAAACTGAACAACTCTCTACTTAATGACCACTGGGTCAGAGAAAAAATAAATAAGGAAATCAAAGACTTCCTAAAAATCCAATGAAAATGAAGACACAACATACCCAAACCTATGGGACACAATGAAAGCTGTGCTACTAGGGAAGCTCATAGCACTAAGTGCCTTCAAAAAGAAAGTTGTAGCTGGGTGTGGTGGCATACGCCTTTAATCCCAGCACTTGGGAGGCAGAGGCAGGAGGATCACTATGAGTTCGAGGCCAGCCTGGTCTACAAAGTGAGTCCAGGACAGCCAGGGCTGTTACACAGAGAAACCCTGTCTCGAAAAACCAAAAAAAAAAAAAAAAAAAAAAAAAAAAAACAAAAAAAAAAGAAAGAAAGAAAGAAAGTTGTGACAGCTCATATTAGCAACTTAACAGAAGAACTGGAAGAGCTGGAAAAAAAAAAAGGAACAAACACTCCCAAGAAGATCAGAAGGCAAGAAATCATCAAACTTAGGGCTGAAATAACACATAGAAACACAACAAACAATTAAAGAATCAATGAAACCAAGAGTTGGGTCTTTGAGAAAATCAACAAAATAGACAGACCCTTAGCCAAACTAATGAGAAGACAGAGGGAAAAAACCCAAATCAACAAAATCAGAAATGAAAAGGGCAAAACAACAACAGACATTGAAGAATCTAGAAAATCTTTAGGTCTTACTTCAAAAATATGTACTCCACAAAATTTGAAAACCTAAGCAAAATGGACAATTTTCTTGATAGATTTCACCAACCAAAGTTAAATCAAGATCAGATTAACAAATTTAAAAGTCCTATAACCCATAAGAAAATAGAAACAGTAATTAAAAGTCTCCCAACCAAAAAAAGCCCAGGACCAGATGGTTTCAGCACAGAATTCTACAAGACCCTCAAAGAAGAGCTAACACCAATACTCTTCAACTCTTCCACAAATAAAAACAGAAGGAACATTGCCAAACTCATTCTATGAGGCCACAGTCACCCTGATACCTAAACCACACAAAGACCCAACAAAGAAAGAGAACTTCAGACCAATTTCCCTCATGAACATAGACACAAACATACTTAATACGTGACTTGGAAACTGAAACCAAGAATACATAAAAAGTATCATACACCATATCAAGTAGGCTTCATCTCAGGGATGCCAGGGTGGCTCAACATAAGAAAATCCATCAATGTAATCCACCACATAAACAAGGTGAAAGAAAGAAAACACATAATCATCTCATTGGACACTGAAAAAGTTTTTGACAAAATCCAACACCCCTTCATGTTAAAAGTCTTGGAGAGATCAGGCATACAAGGATCATACTTAAGCATAATAAAGGC
>CAJQZJ010034221.1:2603279-2632173 GCA_907164525.1 Lophiomys imhausi
CATCATAGTACCTGAAGTTTTAGCTAGAGCAATAAGACAACTAAAGGAGATTAAGGGGATACAAATTGGAAAGGAAGAAGTTAAATTATTCCTATATGCAGATGATATGATAGTATACATAAGTGACCCCAAAGTTCCACCAAAGAGCTACTACAACTGATAAACACCTTCAGCAAGGTGGCTGGATACAAAATCAATTTTTAAAAATCAGAATCCCTTCTATATACAAAAGATATATGGGCCGAGAAAGAAATTAGGGAAACAACACCCTTCACAATAGCCACAAACAATATAAAATACCTGGGGGTAACTCTAACCAAGCAAGTGAAAGACTGGTATGACAAGAACTTCAAGTCCTTGAAGAAAGAAATTGAAGAGGACATCAGGAGATGGAAAAATCTCCCATGCTCATGGATAGGTAGGATCAACATAATAAAAATAGCCATCCTACCAAAATAAATATACAGATTCAATGCAGTTCCTATCAAAATACCAACACAATTCTTTACAAACCTTGAAAGAAAAATTCTCAACTTCATATGTAATAACAAAAAACCCAGAGTAGCTAAATCAACCCGAACAATAAAAAACATCTGGAGATATCACCATCCTGGATTTCAAGCTATACCACAGAGTAATAATAATAAAAAAGCATGGTACTGGTATAGAAACAGACAAGTTGATCAATGGAATTGAATTTAAGACCCAGAAATAAACCCACACACCTATGGTCACTTAATTTTTGACAAAGAAGCCAAAACCATACCATGGAAAAAGGACAACATCATCAACAAATGGTGCTGGTCTAACTGGATGTCAAAATGTAAAAGAATGCAAATTGACCCATACTTATCACCTTGCACAAATCTTAAGTCCAAGTGGATCAAAGACTTGAACATAAAGCCCAAGACACTAAATCTAATAAAAGAGAAAGTTGAGAAAAGCCTTGAACTCATCAGCACAGGTGACAACTTCCTTAACAGAACACCAATAGCTCAGGATCTAAGACCAGCAATCAATAAATGGGACCTCATGAAACTGGAAAGCTTCTGTAAGGCAAAGGAAACTGTCTTTCAAACAAGATGGCAAACTACAGATTGGGAAAAGATCTTTACCAACCCCACATCCGACAGAGGGCTAATATCCATAATTTATAAAGAACTCAAGAAATTAAACACCAAGAAACCAAATAATCCAATCAAAAGATAGGGAACAGAGCTAAACTGAGAATTCACAAAGGAGGAATCTCTAATGGCTGAGAGACACTTGAAGAAATGTTCAACATCCTTAATCATCAGAGAAATGCAACTCAAGATGACCCTGAGATTCCATCTCACCCCTGTCAGAATGGCTAAGATCAAAAACTCAAAGGACAGCACATGCTAGTGAGGCTGTAGACAAAGGGGAACACTCCCCCATTTCTGGTGAGAGTGCAAACTTATATAACCACTATGGAAATCAATCTGGTGATATCTTAGAAAACTTGGAATAACTCTACCTCAAGAACCAGCCATACCACATTTGGATATATATCCAAATGATTCCTCACCAATCCATAAGGACACCTCTTCATCTATGTTCATAGCAGCTTTATTTTAATAGTTTGAAACTGGAAACAACCCAGATGTCCTTCAACTGAAGAATGGATAACAAACAAACTGTGGTATATTTACACAATGGAGTACTACTCAGCCATCAGAAACAATGAAATCATGCAATTTGCAGCCAAATGGATGAAATTAGAAAAGCTCATCCTGAGTGAGCTAACACAGACTCAGAAAGATGCACATGGCATCTATTCACTTATAATTGAATTTTAGCCACTTAGTACAGAATAACTATCTTACATCCAACACACCAAAAAGAACAAGAACATAGACCTTGTTACCTGTTAGAGGGACTCTTTGCCCTAATAGAGTTGCCATGTAGGCCCCCTGTGCAAGAGGAAGCTCTTAAAACTTATATGACTGTTGAACTGAGAGTGGCTCATATGTAGGGGCAACCCACTCCAGAGGAGTAGGATAGGTGGGAGAGGGGGTAGAGGATGGGAGGGTTCTAGTTTCTATGTTTCATTCCCTCATTTAACTGGAATTTGTCTTGTAAATGGAGAAGGCATGAATCTATTTCCCCTCCCCACAATGAGTAGTTGTAAGACTTACTGGAAAAGTCCTTCAGTTTCCTTTTGTTGATGTAATAAATTACTGCAAGTTTTAGTGGCTTTTAAAGCAAAACAAATTGTTATCTTACTATATTAGAGGTCAGATGTCCAATGACACTTACTCCCTGAGTTAAAAATCGATGAGCTGACAGGGCTGTACCCTTCTTTAGGTTTAGTGGAGAATATGTCCTTTCCTTTTCCAGCTTCTAGGGGTTGTCAAACTATTTGGTTGAATGCCTTTATCATCCTGTCTTCGGCTTCCATGTCACATTTCTTCTTCCTCTTTGACCTAGGTGTCTTCCTCTGATAAGGACTCTGTGACTAAACTGGGCACATCTAAGTAATGGGGGAGAATTTCTTCCTTTCATGATTATCTAAAGTGATCATATCTGGAAAGTCCCTTTTTTACCACTTAAGACAGAACATTCACAGGCTTGGGAGTTAGGATGTGGACATCATTAGAGGACCATTATTTAGCCTACCACACCACACCCCCAGTTCTGCACTGGTATCCACTGAATGTTGTATTTCAATATTCATTGTATCTACTGTTTGGAGCATCTGTTCTATTCTCTTAGTCTAATCAGGAGCCATTGCCACACTGTTATAGCAGAAAGGACCTTAAGATCTTGCATTTTCATCTCATTGCTTTTCACTTTAGTGATATTTCTGAGCCTCTTGATGACTTTGTGCCATGAGTAAGATTGTTTTCTAATTTTCCTTCATGTTGGCTTCATATCTACTTTTCTCACTGCTGTCCTGACATTTAATCCTTAATCATCTATTTTCTGGATTCCAAAATGCTGTTGCTACTTTGCTCTTAAACCTTTCTCTATGTCCCCATAGGTTTATATATTTTTAGTCACATCATTGTTCCTTTGTAGGATTGCAGGACTGAAAAGAGTTTTCAAAATATTCCAACCTTATTAGGAACCCTCAATCTGGGATTTTCCTCCAAGATATTTTAAAATTGCATTTACTCTTTCTATATCCAGTTAGAATTACCTCATTGGAGTTTAATTCTGCTGCTACCAAACTCCAAATTCCATTTGTCAGTCTCCATCCAACCAACATTCTTGGTTAAAGACTATTGTTTTCAGGACCGGTGAGGTGACTAGGTGGGCAAAGGCTTGCCCTAGTTTGATCCATGGCACCCACATGGTAGACTGAGAGAGGTTAATCTACAAGCTGTTCTTTGACCTCCATGGATGTCCTGTGGTATGTGCTTGAGACTATCATTTTCTGCCATCTCTTCTCCTTTTCCTCAGTTTCCATTACCAGGATTGCCAGCACTCTATGTTGTACTTCCAGGAATTGTATTGAAATTTTCTCATTGACCATATTTTATTTCAGAAGTCACAACTATTTCTAATATGAGACCACTTAGAAGTATATACATACCTTAACAATTCGGTCACATTTTATATAACTTCCTTATTTATTCTCCAATTTAAACTTTATTCTCTGATTTAAGGACCTTGGATCCTCTTTTTAACATGCTTTGTATGGTTAGGGGATACAATATATGTTTATACACCTAGTGTGAGAACAAATGTCTGCAAGCAATACAACTCTCTTAGCTCTATCTTGGAATTAAAAATTAAACTCTGTGTGTATGTGTTCATGTGCATGGATGCACATGCACATGTGTACTTACATGTGGGGACAGAAGTCAACCCAACCTCAGGTGTCATTCCTTAGGAGCTGACCACCTTATTTCTTTGATAGAGTCATTTGCTTGAGATGCACTGGCTAATGTAGACTGGTGTGGAAGCAAGCCCCACCTAGTTCTGGCTTTCCAGTGCTAGGAAGTTTGTCTTATGCTACTAATATTTGAATGCTAATTACTAGCCTCCCAAAATTCTGGTTACATTCCAGACAAGTGCATTCTCAGGTACACATGTCTTTGTTGTGTAAACCTTGCTCTACCTAATTTCAAGTTGGTTGGTTAATAAAATGCATGCAGCCTGGATTGGGGAGAAGAGAGGTAGGTGAGGAGAAGGATTTGTGGGCTTTGGGGGTCAAAGAAGCAGCACCAGGGAGCGAGGGAGAAACAGAAGGATGAAAGACAGGAGATGACATGGATTAGGTGAGGCAGAAGTGCACATGGAAAGAAGCACCCAAACGGAAACATACACGTATTTATGGGGGTTTTAGTTGAGGGTGCGGCTTAGAAGGATAGAATCTGCCTACCCCCAGTGCTTAAGGCTCTGTTTAAATCCAATGGGTATTTGAGTGTTTTAAGTGGCAGGTTAAGGAATAGCTCTGTTGCCTTAATGACCATTTAATCATTGATAAATATTAATAAAATTACTTCTACATAAGATTTAAACTTTGAAACTGGAAACAACTCAAATGTCCATCAATAAGGATTGACTTCATGAAGTACAACCCATCTATTGTAAAATCCCCAGTTAAGTTTGTCATGTGAACAAAAAAGTTATGGATGCAGCTCAAAACCTACCATGCATACTGTTAGATTTCATAAAAGAAATGAAGGAATACTACATAAATATTTGCTAAATATTTTGAAACTCAAAGAATTTAAAAGTGATCAATGATTCTTTTGGGAAATTTCTGGTTAGTTGGGACAGGCTAAATATTAAAATGTGCTATCTCTGAATATACTACCTTATTTTTAGTTTTTGAACCCAGAGAAAGTTTTACACATTCCAAAATACTAGGCAAAGAAGCAAGGCCTAAACAAGACAAGACTAAGCATAAGAAATAAACGTACTTACCTGTATGTCAAATGGGTAACTGCAGGGAATTACTTCAAATGACTTTTGTGCATAAAATTTAATACATATTCTTAAGTGGTAACCAAAAACAAGCTGCAAAGAAATCTTAAATTTTGCTAAGTGTTAAGTGTTTTCGTCTGTTTGTTTGTTTTGTTTGCTGTTAAGAGTGACACTGGCCCTGAAATTCTAAAACCATTTGCACCAACACAAATGTGTCTGCATACATGCACCCCAAACCAGAGCTTTCAGGGTACATGAAAAGAGGCATAAATATGAAATTGGAGGAGTTAAAGAAATGAATATTATAGTATTAAGTTTGAAATTTGTTAATGAATTCATGATTTTATGGGGCTGAACAGATGGCTCAGTGGTTAAAAACACTGACGGTTCTTCCACAGGACCCGGCTTCAAGTCCCAATACTGACATGGTGTCTAACAACTGTTTATAACCCTAGTTCCAGGGGATCCAGTGCTCTTCTCTGGCCTCTACAAGCACTTCATGCATGTGGTGTACAGACATGCATGCAGGCAAAATACTCATACACATAAAATAAAAATCGATAAATCTCAAAAAAATTAAGATTGTGCATGTGTTGTAGATACATCCAGGGAGAAGCAATGTCACGTCAGTATCAATGAGTGTACCAAGTATATCCAGTATTCAGATCCATTTGTTTGTCTTTTGAGGTAGTTTCTTACTCTGCAGCCCAGACTGAAGCTATAGAGGGACTTTCTTGGACTTGTCAGTGGTTAGATAGAGACACAGAGACATATTAATATTTAAAAGGTTAGACCTTAGTTGGGCAGACTCTCAGCTAGCTCATATAACTTAATCTTATTATTCTAGTCCACAACCTGCCAAGTGGTAAGTTTTTTACCTCTCTCTCAGTCCCAGTATCTGTTCATCTCCAAGCTGACAAATCTCCACATCTGCTTTTTCTCCCAGAGACTCCTTTCTCTGCCCAGAAGTTCTGCCTTTCCATTCCTGCCTAGCTATTGGCTGTCAGATCTTTATTAAACCAATCAGCAAATGAGGAAGGTGACTGTTTACAAAATATGAGTCCAGTGATGGTCCATAAGAATAACAATCCCTACATCTACCAGACTCTCTGTCAGAACAGCAATCAACACTACAATACAGCCATCACACAATGTGCAAAGGTCACCCCAACATCAGGCGGTGTGGGCCAGGTAGGACTTGAATTTATGGCAATTTTCTTGCTTTATATATCTCTTGTTTTGTATACAAAAGAACTAAGGGGTGATGTGTGTGTGTTGGAAACTTTCCCATCAGTGTCATTTGGGGAAAGAGCATATTTCACAGCTGTTTTCAACATATGAGCCAGAATATATTCAAAAGCTTTTGAAATATTTGTAAATTTTAAAGTCCCAAGTGCTGGGACTATAGGTGTGAACCACATGCCAGGTAGACTCTGGTTCCTATATTATTCTGTAGTAACAGGAACCAGAGGGTTCGTGGGAGAAATGGCTGATTATAGGTCTAGAGAAGGAAAAGTACATGTTAACATAAATATTCGTTAAAGGTTAGTATATAAATACATATACTGAATGGTATTTCTTAAGATTTGACTTGCATCCTACAATGTAATCTATTTTATATTACATTTTAATCTATTAAAATGGGCTGCTGAGAATTGAGGTACATTTTGACAGTGGCTATTGTGAAAATAGTGAGTACTTCTGTGCAATGGTCATAAGGTTGAACAGTTAGCACCAAGTTCAAATGTATGTAACATGGGTCAACCAATATTGAAACAGAGAAGATACAGCAAGGCTCCAATTTTTTTTGTATACAAAATAACTAAAGGGTAATGTGTGTGTGTGTGTGTTGGAAACTTTCCCATCAATGTTATTTGGGGAAAGAGCATATTTCAAAGTCATTTTCAACATATGAGCCAGAATATATTCAAAAGCTTTTGAAATATTTGTAAATTTTAAAGTAGTGATTCATGCCCAAGAAAAATGTAGACATGATTTGTGAAAGGCCAATGTGATTGTTAATATACTACATGTCTCCTTCATAAGCTGTCTGCACATAAAATGACAAGTTTTGTGGGAAAAATAACTAGTGCATGAAAAATCATGCAAATGCAAGTAGCTCTACATAGTTTACACTTAAGAAGTGTCTGACTCCTCAACCATTTGATGAATGGGAGGTGCCAGAGGCTTTAGATGAGATGAAAGAAATAATTGCTCCTCTGCTTCACAAACAGTGATATCATTTTGAAAAGAAATTCAATTAAGCCATATGTGACTTCACTTATCGTGCCCTTAGTCCTCCAGGGCTTCCAAATAGTTCAGCTTTCTCATGATTCCATTAGAGCAACCTCAGAATCCCATGAATGAGGTGACAAAGTCACTAGAGCCTCCTCCATTTGTACAATAGTGAGTGAACAAAAGTCAGACTGACATCTGTTTCCCAGTGTCTCATGTCTACAATATCTAGGATAGATTAGGAACTTAATGCATTGTATCAACCACTTATCATTAAACTCAACTGAATTATTCACAATGACACCAAAGCTATAAGTCTGGAAGCTCCTGGGTGAAGAACATTCTTATTATGGGTCACAACTCCAATAGAGAGATGACATATAGCTTTAAAAAAAAACCCTCCTGTTTTTGCTTTCTCAAAGGTATAGACCACATGTCTATCATGCACGGGAATACCTTACTCAAGAAGACAATGACTACCCATCCTGTTTGTGGGCTATTTCTCACAACTTTGGATTAGCAAATTGGAAAATTGAGGGAGCTGAGTAAAAAAGAATCAGCCTGGCACAAAACACAGGCAGATGGTAAAGGTGACAAAAGTGAGGTTCATCATCCTCTGTCAGTAGACTCACCACGATAATGGAAAGGCAGACACACAAAGTTATATAGCTCCCTCCTCAGTCATTAGCAATTTAACGTGGAAAATGAAAGAGCATCCAGACACAAATGGCACTAGTAAATCTTCCCACAGAAGCCAAGGGCAGTAACTAGGGAACAAAGGGTTAATTGTGAATAAGAAGACTGAGATTAAAAAAAGATTAGGGGTAACAAAATCAAAGGAATGAAGAAGGAAGGACAAATAACATATTAACAACATTTTACTTCCACACATCTAGAAACCCCAAAATCATTCATGCTATGAGACTCAAAATTAGTTTCTCATTGTAAAGTTAAAAATTATCCTGTGAGAACTAATAATGAATTTTAGAAGAAAAGGTGTTTTGAATTGTCTCTAAGATAATTGAGTGTTTCTTGAAAAATAAGCCTTAAGCTAGACATCGTCTTACCCTGCCAGTAGTTTGAGATACTTGAGATTTGAAGTTGGGGGACTGATTGTGCCTAGGAGTTTGAGATCAAACAACAGTAAGAGGGACTGGAGAGATGGATTATTCCCTCAAGAAAGGAGCCTCAATTGAGGAAATGCTTCCAGGAAATCCAGTTGTAAGGCATTTTCTCAATTAGTGATAAAAGGGGTAGAGCCCTGCCCACTGTGGTTGGTGCCATCCCTGGGCTGGTGGTTCTGGATTCTATAAGAAAGCAGGCTGAGGAAGCCATAGGGAGAAAGTAAGCAGCACCCTCCATGGCCTCTGCATCAGCTCCTGCCTCCAGGATCCTGCCCTGCTTGAGTTCCTGTCCTGACTTCCTTCCTGTGAACAGTGTTGTGGAAATGCAAACTAAATAAGCCCTTTCCTCCCCAACTGGCTTTTTGGTCATGGTGTTCTGTCACAGCAATAGAAACCTTAACTAAGACAGTTGTTAATTAAATGTGTGTTGGGTAGAAAGAATAGTGAGCTCATGTTTTGCCTCTTTGCTGGCTTCTGATTCTCATTCATTCACCCAACAAATATTTACCATCTGCCTAGGGTTTGTACCAGGATGATTCCTTTTTACTCAGCTACCTCAATTTTCCAATTGGTTAGTCCAAAGTTGTGAGTAGTAGCCTGTAAATAGGATGGGTCATCACTGTCCTCTTGAGTAAAGTGTTCCCTTGCATGATAGACATGTTGCCTGTACCTTTGAGAAAGCAAAGACAAATTTTTTGGTTTTTAAATGCTCGATGTCATCTTGATGTCTTGATGTTATCTCTCTTTTGGAGTTGTGACCCACAAGAAGAATGTTCTTCACCTGGGGGTTTCTAGAATTATAGCTTTGGTGTCATTGTGAATGAAATATTTGTGTAATATATGTGTTGTATAAACTCCTCTAAAACAATGCGTTGACTCTCTTAAATAACTCACACTATGGCTTATACATTAGTACTTCAAGACACCTGGCCCCTTATGTATGGGTTTTCTTATGCCAGTGTACCCCCTCCCCCTTCATAGTACAGAAACTTTTATGCGTGTCTCTCTGATTAATATCTTTCTTCACCATTATCCCAAAGCATTTTATTTTGGACCCTGCTGTTAAAGTTGAAGCTTTACATTACTAGAAAGTTCCTGAACTTGGTGCTAAATGACAGACTCCCTTTTCTAGGAGTTCCCTCTTCCACTTGATCTTTGGAATCCCAAACCCCACACCTTCTCTCTGAGGATTGTCACATAACCTTCAGGGAAGTTGCAGGCCCAGTCCTTTCTCCCAATATGAAACCCACCCAGTGAGCATATGAGATTCCAGGAATAGCCTTTTTATGCTAATGAGATCTCTTAGTGCTTTGGCTTTCAGCCAATGACCTTTATCCATGCCTCTAACTGTACTTGGAGTTCTTTCCTCACCCCCACTACCACGGATTAATTAGGTACTACATTACCTTTCTTATGGTAGGACCATTCTACTTCATACTAATGAAGTATCTGGCACTCTTAGCCGCAGTGATTCAAACATGTTCACCTCCAAACCCCTCCCCACTGGTCAAGGTTTATAATGTCCCTTTTCACTAAATAAATTCTCTCTCTCTCTCTCTCTCTCTCTCTCTCTCTCTCCACTATGACTGTCTGAGACTCAGCTATTTATTTTGGACTTGGGGAAGAAGGGCTTTCCACTCTATGAAGGAATCAGCACTGGATCAGCCTGGCTTGCTTGGGGCATAGGCTTCTGCATTACCACCACTTAGCCAGATCTCCTACCACCGACAGCTGGGACTCATCTCTGAGGACTCAAGAGTGTCAGCTCATACTCCTGCCTTGCTGCTGCTGCTGCTGCTGCTGCTGCTGGTGGTGGTGGTGGTGGTACTGCTGCTGCTGCTGCTGCCACACAGTCTCATGTCCACTACTGGTCACCCCTGAAGCTTGCCAAGAGGTGCTGAGCTTCTGCCACCTGCTGTACAGCCTGCCATGGTTCACCTATAGCAGCCAGTTGCTGGCTGTCCCTGAAACAGCCACAAGATTTGCCCGGCTCATTGGCTTGACTCAGCTCGCAGGGATCGGAGAGCTCCTTGCAGCTTCCTGGCCCCATATTAGCAGTTCAGCCAAAAGAGATACAACCTTTCTCTGGGTGACAGAGAGGGATAGGGTTACTTTAACCTTATAATAAGGTTAAGTGTCACATGCTGTGACACTTGGTGGTGAAAATAAACTTTTCTCCTGCATCTCTGGCCTGACTGGACATCCTGAGGGTACAGATCTTGGTTCAAGTTCCACCTTTTTCTGCTCAGAAACCAAGGCAGCCTGGATCTTCCAGAAGAGGAACATGCACTTTCAACTTGATGCAGGACAAGGCTGGAACTCCCTACCAGATGCATAATGACAATTTTATATACTGCTAAAGTTTGGGTATGAATTGTCCTCACTCAAACTCATGCTGGACCTAGTAATTCAATGCTGTGGAGTTGGGAAATGGAGCCAACTGGAGGTAGAAGTATTCCAGGAAGAAGGGGAAGCATATGCAAAGTACCAGTGACAGAACAATGAAGCACAAAAGAAATCTGCTGTGGGAGTAGATGAACTGCTGGAGTGTATAAAGAGGCCTGTTCCACAGACCCAAAGCTACAGGATCTCCATAATACAGGACAGTAACAGGATATCTGAGAGGACTCCCAGTGAGGTTCCAGTATTGACAAAGTAGCAGAAGCCAGATGCCTCATGCCAGACCAAGGAGTCAGTATAATGAATATTTTCAAAGCAAAAACATGTGGACAAAAGAGAATATTGTGGGACATACTGAGATACACCACAGCTTCTACAATAAGATTTTTTTTCATGTTGTTGGAGGTTGAAAGAATGAAAGGTGGGTCTGAGGGAAGGTTGGAGATGAGAGGGAACACGATGTATGATGTGAAATTCACAAAATTAAAAAAAAGGAAAATGTTAAAATGAAAACTATTAGAAATTGAAAATGGACTAAACTTTTAATACCCTTATAGAAGAATAAAATTAAAACAAATATTTAAATTTTCTAACATGTAAGAAATGGTCATGAAAGCAGGAGAGCTGGTCCAACTCCTTGTTCATGTATCTGTAGTTAGCTACAGATATTACTTTACTTAATTATAATCAAATAAACCCTCATAGTAGCCTAATAACAACAATGAAGCCACCACTTTGAAGAAGGAAGAAGAAAAAGGAATGTATGTGTGGCCAAAACAGATGGGGAGAGGAGAAAAATCCTCATTTTTCACATGGAGTAACACAAAGTTATATATGTCAAGTGGTAGAAATCTAAACACACCATTTTAGTCTGAAACTGCAACTTTGTTAATAAATGATATTTATTACTAACTATAAATTGTCATATTAGGCCAGCATCCTGGTGGTGTGGTCTGGTGAGGAAGCTGGTGGAGTAGCTGCTGGATACTTATTAATAACAATAAACTGTTATATTAGACCAGAGGGACTACTGGCGGCCTGGAGGGACAGCCTTCAGAGCTGAGTGGGAGGCCAGTAGACCTGGATTCTTTTGACTGGTGGCCCTTTCCCCAGTAATTCAATACACCAAGACTTTTCAATGTTTTAACACTTAACCCTTAGCTGGGCAGACTCTCAACTAGCTCACTGAAATTAATCCCAGACCACCTAATTCCAAACAACCATGTGGCTTGTTATACCTTCTTGGTTCACAGAGCTCCCATGTGGGCATCCTCAGCCCTGGTGACCTGGCAAAGAACTTCTGTGTAAAACCCAGGATTATTTTTGCAGACTGGAAAGTCCCACCTTCCTATACTCTTTCTGCCCAGCTAATTGGCCATCAGTGACTTTTAACTAAGCAAAGAGTGCCTCAGAAAGGGCAGTAACCAGATCTCTAGCACTGAAATCAGCCTCCAAGGACCAATGCATTAAACCCTCTTCCAACATTAGTCATCCAGTAAGAGCTGAATAATATTTACTGCAAGTTTAAATTTGTGTCTCTTGGTGTAGGAAATGGCTGAGTGGGGATGGAGGACTCATCTTTTTCATTAAGGTCTTAGAGAACTATTTGATTCTTAACTATGAAGACTATGCTTTATTACTAAATGATGGATAAATAAAGAATTGAAAATAATGTAGTCCTGGAAAAATAAAACAAGTATTAAAATCAGAGATACAGAACTTTAAAGGGATGTATAAACACTTTTCAAAGCTATGAAATAAGGTCTACAGAAAGAAATAAGAAAATTAATTTATTTTAAAAGTTAGTCTATTGAGGAAGTCTGCAAGGCTGAATCATCTGGGCCACTCGTCTTCTTTGGTGTCTGATGTTTTCTGCTGAGGTTTCCGTTGTCCAGTTGTCCCTGGATTCCTTGAATGGATGCTTTAAATCTCCTGGAAAGATAAGAGCAGAGCCCTGCCCTAACCCTAAGTCTGGGACAATTATCTTTTTTTGGGGGGGGGGGTCAGGTAATATTTTTCCTGGGACAAATTTGGTTTTTTGACAATATGTAAAGTATTACCTTTCAATCCGGATTAAAGAAGAAATTATTTTGATATTTTGGAGCTAAACAAACCTTTAGTGTATATATTTTGAGATCTCAAAGGACAATTTGAATTGCAGCCTGCCTTTTGTAAGTAGCTTTTAAACTTAAATCCTTCCAAATCCTATGTGCCTGTCTCTGCATTCTAAGTTTTGGGATCAAAGACATGTGTTTCCCAACTGATGGGATTAAAGATGTGCTCCTCCACCCCTGGATCAAAGTTTATTTCTGTTTAGAGCTTGTTTTGTATCAGGCTGACCTTGAGCTCTGAGATCTGCCTGTTTCTGTCTCTAGTGTGTTGGGATTAAGGGTGTATTCTTCTCCAATGATGGGACTATGGGTGTGCACCATCACCACCCTGTTTCTTGTAACTCTAGAATTTATAAGACAACTAACTCTATAGTGATCCTCCTGTCTCTGCTGGAGGTAAAGGCATGGGCTAACACCATGCATTATTTTACCTTAGCTCTAAGTTTTTTCAACTCTTGGAGGTTGGTAAAACCAGGTTGAACAGCTGTCACCTTTAATTTATTTACAGTGTTTTAAACCTGTTACCTGCTTTCTTTTTTTTTTTTTTGATTGTGAGCCTAGCCTTTAACAGCTGAGCCATCTCTCCAGCCCTGTTACCTGCTTTTTAATGCCAAACCATGGAAATATCCTATACCTCTACCAAAAAAAAAAAAAAAAAAAAAAGAACTTTTAAGCTGCTATCAAGTTTGTGTAATCTCTGTGGCCACCTGCAGTCTAACATTCTCATCTGAAATTAAGGTCATTTTCCTTTCATGCCAGTAAGGCAACTATACCTTTGGTAAATTATAGTTTGAAAATTTTATATTGTATTTTTAAGCTTATTAACTCTTTTCTTAAAAAAGTATTATTTACTTCTAGAACATTTTAAAAATAATATATCCAGATGCTAATATACACAACATAAAGTGAAGCCTGGAAGGTCTTAAATGATGTTAAAGAAATGTATGCAGTTGCCAAAGGTGGAAACTAGGGTGTACTGCAGAAAGTAAAGAGAGGAACAAAGAAGTAAATAAAGAATAAACTACTTTTAAAAAATGTGTGTTGGGATAACATAACTTGCTTGTTCTTGTCAACAGAGTAAAAGGATACGGTGCAGCTATTGAAAAAGCAAAGTTATGAACATCTGGAACACAGAGGAGGCATGCCTAACACATAACATCCATCTGTAGAAAGATGACACATCCTACCAGGAATACTCCCACCAAGGGAGATACTGTGTAATTAGTGAATGCAGGAGAAAATGGATCTCTGACTCTGGGACCTCCCAATCATGTTTACAAAACTAAAAAAAAACAGGCTTGTGTAGGAATCTGTTTATAGTTATATTTTAGATGCTTGGGTGGTTATGAGCAATGGGCCAGTGATTGATGCCACATGATTAACTCTAGGGCAATGTCTAGTGAGGTGTTGCAAGGGTCTGTGTTGGATATGGTCTAGTTTAATATCTTTAATGATCTGGAAAGAGGAGTGAATAGAATTTATAAGTATTACTCAATTTCCCACTGAGTTCATGGCCCTGAGTTAAATACTTCCTGGCATGGCGTGGACAGCACTGGATTGCAGTGTCTAGTCCTTCACTCTTGAATGCTTGCCTTGTACATCAGAATTAATATTCTTCACACCTGGTTCCTCTGAAACATTTTTCCTCTGGTTTCTTTTGCTATATTTCTACTGAAAGAATATGTGAAATGGCTCTCCTTTGTCCTATATTCAGTTGTTATGAGTCTCTCAGGATCTGAATTTATTCTCTTATCATATATTTGGCATATTTATATCATATATATATATATTACACCAATCTTCTATTTCGTTTAATTCAAATTTGACTACCCATTTTGCTAAGTTGGATAGTCAAATGTATGTCTGTTTTTCTCTATATTAAAATATACTTATGACCCTTTCACATCTGATTCTTTAAACTCCTGTCCCCACTAACCCATGCCCTAGCTTACACTGAACCCCTTCTCTTCAAGGTGTTTGTGAATAACTTTGTTATTCACTTGAGAAATGTCATTATCCTCTGTGAGGTCATGTTCCTTTCCCAGTGCTTCCTTTCATTCCCTGAGAATACCCACTAGCTTACTTCTACTGTCTGTTTAATGATAATAATCCTCATTGAAGTGTTTTAGTCACTTCAAGGTTAAAAAAAAAAAAAAGGCCTAGTTGTGAAATCTGGTATGGGGAAATGAAAAAGTAACTCAGAGCTTCATTTTTTTTTAGCCAGAATTTCTACCACAATCAACTTTGTTCAGAGGAGATAAACACAGAAAGAAACATGATGTGTGATTTTTATAATCACCTTCTCTTTGTTATCTTTGCTCAGGACTCAGGAAAGTAGTACAGGGATTGGGGCACAGTTCAGCATTGATTATATTTTCTTCCAGTGACAGTGATCTGTAATTTGCAAAAATCTTGAGGTAGACTTTTAAAAAAAAACAAAATTAGGAATTAAAACAAAATGAGGAGCTGAACATATGCATATAATCCACCCTTCAAATTATTCTGAGTTCCAGGATAGCCAGGATGACATAATGAGACCCTGTCTCAAAAAAAAAAATAATAGGCCAAGAGAAGTGGCTCATATCTGTGACCCAAGCATTTAGGCAGCAGAGGAGGAGGCAGCAGGATCAGGAGTTCAATACCATATCTGAGTACATAGAAAGACAAGTCCAATCTAAGCTACATGAGACCCTGCTTTAAAAAGGGGGGGGGTTATATGGTAAGTTCTTATAAAACAAGAAATGGACAAACTTTTCAACTTCAAAATGTTTAAAATCATTAACTAGAAGAAAAAATATAAATGGCTTATAATGCAAATCAATATATTCTACATTAGACATAAAAAGCAATATATATTAAGATAGATATGGTTTCTATCATATTAGCAAATTATGAAGGCCATATCCATGAAGGGCACAAGTGTTTAACAACAAAGTCTTATACTTTGTAGTAAAATTATTATTTTTTATTTATGACCAAGAACACTTATTCCTGATAACCTAAAAATAAACACACATACACTGAGAGAATGAGAGAGACGTGGAGAGAATGAGGGCATTAATCTTCTGGAACATTATTGATAATGATGATAAACTGACAAAACCAACCTCCACCATTAAATTAATGCAGAATTGGTTACACAATATGTGCTTCACTGCAAAGGATGGCAGGGAATAGCTTCATGACAAAGTGAGTCATGGCTAGGACACCTTGATGAGGGAATAGTGATATGACCGTATGTGCTTAAATACCGGCAGTGTTTTTATGCTGAGGTGAGAAAAGTCGATGCTGCTGAGTTTTACTTATGTGCTGATGTCTTGATGAAGGTTTGGAGAGATACATGCCAAAGTGTTGCCTTGTCTCTCTGGGGACTGGAATTCTGGGTAACTGCAATGACTGTTGCTTTAAAATGAAGGACACACTTGCAACTTATAAAATTTGACAATAAAATATTTAAAGAACTTCCCTCCTCCAAATAGGCTATATTTCCTCTTAGGGGTTAATTTTAATTAAACCCCTGAATAGGTATAGAAATAGACACAAGCTACCCTTTAAATTGATTAATATTCAAGAAAGTAAAGCTCAGAAAGGGTGTTATTAATTTTTCTATGTCATTACTGAGAATTAAAATAATTGCCAAGAAGGTTCTCTCAGCCATGCATAATGTTTCTGATGAAAAACATTAGAGAACTGAGTGAGGAACATACTGCAAGGGCTCATGGGATCCAACTGATCAAGGGCATGCTACAAGGACTCATGGGATCTGGGGAGGAGTGAGACAAGAATGGGAAAGAGACAGATTTAGGAACTTGTGGAGATGAATTATCCAAGAAGACATCATAACTTAGTCATGTTGTCAAAATACATTTAGTTTTCATCTCTTGGTAGTGGTGCACACCTTTAATCTCAGCTCTCTGGAGCCAGAGGTAGGTGGATATCTGTGAGTTTGAGGCCAGCTTGGTCTACAGAGTGAGTTACAAGATAGTAAGGGCTACACAGGGAAACTTTGTCTTGAAAAATCAAGCAAAGAAAAAAATTAAAAACAAAAATAATTCAAAAAGTAAAAATAAAAATTCATCTCTTGAGGTCTGGAGAGAGTGTACCACAGTTAGGAGCACTAGCTGTTCTTCCAGAGGACCCAGGCTCCCAGCACCCATATGGTGGCTCACAATAATCTATCATTCCGGGCCTAGGTTATCCAATGCTGTCTTCTGGCTTCCATGAGAACCACACACATGTGGTACACAGAAATACATACAAGCAAAACATTCATACACACAAAAATAATAATTTAAATATAAAAACAAATAATAAAAACCTGTCTGAAACTGCAAATTAATTAATTATTGTAGTTATTAGTAAGTATAAACTGTAAGATTAGGCTGGCAAAGTAGCTGGCAGCTTGGCAGAGGAGCAGGTGGCCTGGCCTGCATGCCTTAACTGGTTGCCTGACTTATCCTGAGGAAAGAGCCCCGGGACCAAGGGTGGCCTATGCCACCTGTAACCTAAACTCTGTTAATTAATATAAGTTGTTATATTAGGCCAGTAGAATTACCAGCAGCTTGGCAGGAGCTTCGCCTGGGTTCAAAGAGAGTCCGGGAGTCTGGAAATCCGAAGGACCAAGATTGCTTGGACTGAGGGCCTATAAGCTGCCGCAGTCTTTTCCCCAATAATTAAATACACCAAGACCTTTAATGTTTTAACACTTAGCCCTTAGCTGGGCAGACTCTCAATTAGGTACTCTAAGTTAACCCGGATCACCTAATTCCAAACCACCATGTGCCTGCGATTACCTTCTAGAGTTCTCAAGACATCTGTCTCCTTCTGTGTCCCGGCGGAAAAGGAAGGATTTTCTGTGTGTGCTCAGGGTTTCTGTCTAATCTCAGGAAGTCCCACCTTCCTCTACGCTTTCTGCCCAGATAATTGGCCATAAGAGACTTTTATTAACCAATCAAGAGAATGCCTCAGAAGGGGTGATAACCAGATCTCAGGATTGAATTCAACCTATCAAAAGCAATGATATTAGACCTTCCACAACACCTGTCCCTTCAGTATAATTCTACTTGAGGGGGACTCTAAACCAATTTACAAATCCTTATGTGTCACAACCTGTCAGCATAGTCACAAGAAATACATATTTCACATGGCAAGTGGCAGATGGGTCTGATCAAACATATATCAGGCTTGAAATCAACTCATAATTACATTTTTTAGGATTAAGTACATCACTAGACTAGGTACTTTGATGCATGCATGCTATTGGTTCCTCAAAACAACACAGAAATAAACAAGTGCTCACTGCCATTGGAACATGAAGTCAACACAAAGCTAAGCAAAGGCAGCATGGCACTCATGCCCACATCCCAGGGCAGTCTACGATTTAATACTTTTCTTAAAAGGTGAATGAGTTGAATGCCAAGACATCCTCATTACAAATTTGACTTTGTTTCCTTTTTTAAAGGCTCAGTCAGTCATATTCAAACTGGAATTCCTATACGGAGTTACATACATTGTTTCAGGAATGCTCAGAGATTGATTATAGAGGATGTTTAGCATGTAAGAACAACTTTAGAACCAAATGTTACTGGGCACATATCTAAAAGACGGAGAGCTGATGTCTATATTTTCAAGGCCAGATGATCCTGTATTTGTGCTATACTCTAAAGTCTGATTCTAAATCCACTTATTTGTAAGAACAATATATGAACCAAGTATGAAGTCCATGTGAAGATAACATGAGTTTGGCTTCCATCACAATCATGGACATTTTTTTTTTCCTGAACTCATTTTATTCTTTTGAACCTAGGGCATTTGATGCATTTGTCATAGATCTGGAAACAAAGCACAAATGTGCCAGAATTGCCACTGGGCTAACAAACAGCTCTGTGCCTGTGACTAATATAACCACACACCTGCTATCGCCATCTGTCTGCAGAGGGGGCTGAGGTGACCCTCTTCCACAAGCAAGCAGTTTGGAGTTGATTTGCAAAGGAGTGCCCACTTGACAGCTTTTATCCTCAGTGCTCCAATCTCATAACTTGTCATATCAAAGTAAAATTTGGTCAATTAAACAAAAGGAAGGGAAAAAATGCTATACTTGCTCCTAACTTACATAGAATCAGGGAAGGAGCCAAGTAGATGGCTGTAAGTTGTTAGCATGACTCCAGTGTTTGATTCTTTGACCTTACAGGTGATACCATCCAACAGTAAGGTGAGAAATTCCACAGTGCTTTCTTTGGCTCATTCACTGCCTCCCAGAATAGAGAATGTCTTTTAGGGGCAAGGATCCCGTCTGTGTTATTCAAGGCACTTGCACAGAATATATTTAATGAAGAGAGGAAAGGAAGAGGGAGTTAAAAAGGAAAAGGAAAAAGACAGATAGAAAGCTATTAATGTTTATCGCAGTTCTTATGTAATGATATATCCTGTTATACTTTTATACAATCAAAAATTGACAAATGATGCAAGAAGATGAAATTCTCTGCTTAAAGATTTCAGTTTCAAGAAAAATAATATGAGTTCTAACGTCACTTGCCATTTTCATGAGGGAAAAGTATAATTTTTCTTTCCACTCTTGCAAATAAAGGTGAAAGTGGGCAGAAAAGACCACCCCAATAAAGCCTTGCCTTGAGCCTCACGTTGCAGCACCTGACAGGGCTCAGGATAGATAACTCCAGATGACTGAAAAGTGGCATAAACTGCCTTCATAGCCAAAGAAGGGACATGGGAAGGGGTATTTGCATCAATCATAGAAGTCTATTATGCAAATGGCCTATGTTTGAATAATTATGGCATAATCCTTCATGGAAATAAGTATACATATTTATAGCAATTACAGGATTTCCATTGGACCACCCACGGAAGAGCTCTCCTTGGGGGATGGCAAAAACTGCGGTGCAAGCATTTTAAAGCAGTCATTGCTGGGATATGGCCTTCTAGAGCAGGAAGCTGTCATTACAGGGTAGCCTCCTCAAAGCATCTATGAAGTGTCTCAGGCATCCTTACTGGCAATATGGTGGTCCCTCCAGTTCCTTGACTGATAGTCTCTCATTAAAGACAACCAGGCACTAAAAAGGGGTCTGACAGATTTTAAGCTGATATTTGAGCTAAAATTCCCACTGTGAGATGGGAAATACAATAAAGAATTGGAAAAAGAGAGGAAACACGATGGTGAATGAATTAGATAATAACTGTATGAACTCATAGTTTTAAAAGGTATACCAGAAGTTTCAGAAATAATGATACCATGTTCAGTCTCATTCTCACTCCACAAGGAGAGAACCCAAAAACCCTTGGAGAGATGACCAATCCCATTTCTGAATCAGGAAAAACACAAAGCAAGCTTGGAAGGGCTGATACTAGGAAGAAGACACCCAGAAATAAGAGGCAGCTTGTTAGGAAGTAAGAGGGTCCATCTGCAGGCACAGTGATAAGTCACACAACAGAAGGAATATTAACTGTGGAATGCCCCATCCACGCATGACTCCAGGGACAGACATAACTGGGGCAGTGAGGGAACAGATACACAGGCACACAGAGAAGCTACGATTGGATAGTGTGTGAATTGAGCTCTTAGATGGAGAAAGCACAGCACCTTGGAGCTGAGAATTAAGGTCCGAAAGATAAACACTACAGGATTCCACATCATATATGGACTCTTAAACAGTGCAATTTATGGAAACAGGAAGGAAGTCATTAGGGTCAAAAAGCTGAGGGAATGCAGATGTTGATCTAGTGAAACAAAATTTCAAGTCTGACAACCTGAGTTCCATCCCTGAGACCACAAATTGGAAGGGGTTTTATTTCATACAGTTTATTACATACGTGTTTATTACATACAGTTGAACAGGAAGGCAGGGTTGGCTAATCTTAAGAGCAGTTTCTCTATGGGAGCAATCTTCAGGTAGTGAATGCCCAGGGGGAGAAAGCTATGGTGAACATTTCTGCACATGATATTAACATATGTACATGGACCAGAAGGCTTTGCCATCCCTCTGAGCCTCACTATGGGTCTAAAGTTTCTTGGTCCTTGACATGGCCATGCCCCTGTCAAACACCTACATTGACTCAGACTTCACTTGCTCAGGGCTTTCTCCACTCCCCACAGAGGAATACATCCAATTTAACTTCTTTGCATTTATTTATTTGTGTTTGTGAGGGCATGTGTTCAAGCGCACACAGCAACACACAGGTTGTCCCATCAGAGGACACCTTGTGGGAGTCAGTTTTCTCCTTCACACATGTGGTCCCAGGGATGGAACTCAGGTTGTCAGACTTGAAATTTTGTTTCACTTGATCAATGCCTGTTGGGGAAGGTCTAATAACATTGGTTCTGATAGGCTTATTTCAATGCTGAAATCTGGTTACCGCCCTTTCTGAGCCATTCTCTTGATTGGTTAATAAAAGTTAATGATAGCCAATTAGCTGGGCAGAAAGATTTTAGGAAGGTGGGACTTCCTGAGATTAAGACAGGAACCTTGAATTTTACACAGAGGAATTGCTCTTTCTGCCAGTAGATATGGAAGCAGATAAACATGCTTGAGAACTCTGGAAGGTAATAACAGGCAAATGGCAGTTAGGATTATGTGGTCCAGGTTAATTTAGATTAGCTAATTCAGAGTCTGCCCAGCTAAGGGCTAAGCAATGAAACATTAAAAGATCGTGGTGTATTTAATTATTGGGGAAAGGACCAGGGCAGCTCATAAGCCATTAGTCCAAGCAATCCAGGGGCCATCAGCTTCCTACAGAGCTCTGGCATATCTCCTGCCAAGTCACCAGCAATTCTACTGGCCTAATATAACAACTTATAGTAGTTAACAGAGCTTAGGTTACAGGTGGTGTAGGTCACCCTTGATCCAGGGCTTTTTCCCCAGGACAAATCAGGCTGCCAGTTAAGGCAGGCCAGGCTACTGCCTGATATCCTAGCAGGCCACCAGCTGCTCTGCCAGGCAGCTGGCTGCTCTGCTGACCTAATCTTATAGTTCATACTTATTAATAAATACAATTGATAATTAAATTAAATTGGTAATTAAATTTCAAATGCCTGTCCCCCAGCTTTCAGACCCTGTAGACTCCCATCCTATCTTTTTCCATGAGTTGCACTGTTTAAGAGCCTGTATATGGTGTGGAATCCAGCAGGTTCTGTCTTTCTGTCCTTAACTCTCAGCTGAGTCCAGTCATTTCATACACTAGGAGGTGAAGGCAAATGATGAGGAAGCTGAAGCAGAGACTCTGTGTAGCTTGTTGGGCCAGCTGTTTGCAACTCTGATGGGTTCATTGCCCTCTGTCTTTGCATTTGTGCTGAGAGGTGGCATCCCTGTCAGCCTCATCTCAGCCACTGCTCACCCCAGAGGCCAGGGCTGCTGTCCCCAGGCCTGCTCTTGAGAAGCATTCTACAAGTCTTTATTTTCTTCTTTCTTCTTAATTTCACCTTCTCCTGCTGCTGCTTCCCAGTTTGCCACATGTCACTTGCTGTTGTTTCCAAGTAACAAATGAATGTCAACCTTCTTCTCTTTATGAGATTGCTACAATCTCAAAAAAAAAAAAAAAACAAGTGCCACACATCCTCGTGAAACTGACACTAATGCCATCAAACCTACAAAAATCTCCTGAGAGAAGTGAGTAAAGAATAAACCTTTGTCAAAGACCTCTCTGTCCTGGAGAATGACAATTTCACACTGGCCGCATTTAAATCCTCTATAATGTTAATACTGATCAGTGTTTATTAAAATGCAGACATGCCCACAACTGTTGCAACAGCTGAGTGCCTGCAAGTTAAATTGATGTTAATCCTTAGACACCCATTTACAGCACTGCTTCACAGTTTCATAATGAAATACAGTTGTGGAGGGTGTTTATGAAATGGCACCTATGTGATTTATACGTGATCTTGATTGGGAATACCGTGTGTGAGGATGTGAACAATTACCACCCCCTCCACTACAATTGCTGTGTGGCAGCTGTGTGTTCCCACTTCCAGCCCGCACGAGACACAACAAATACCAAGTTAGATTCCTTCAGCTTACATCAGACATGGACAAAGTATTCAGACTTGTTTTAAACCCGCCCTATGTGAAACCAGCTAAGCAGACCCTGAGAAGGCATAGCAAACAACTTCAGGGGCTTTTATAATTCCAGAAGAAAGGAAACCAGACTCCATACTTTGACAACCCACTCCTAGGTGCATCTGAACCATAAGGAACCTTACAGCTTGACTGACTTTGTAATGATCTGAGATGTTCCAAGACAGCGGGGTCTAGGGCTTTGGGAGAAAGTAAATGCCAACTCTGGTTTTACTTTGTTTGCTGAAACCAACCTGCTTGTACCACACAAAGTCTCCATGGTCTCTAGTTCTTAGAAGTGTTGCCAGAGGGGACAGTAGGATTGGCAGACTAACCTCGGCCTCCATGGTATTCCTTTCACAGAGATTTTATTTGAAAAACTTTTCCTCTTGCCAAAATACGCATACATTGGCCAAAATCTATACCCTTAAAAGCCATTCTTCTGGGCTGGTGAAGAATCAGGCATGACATCCACTGTCCCCAGCACAGGCCAATTTTTTTTAGGCTTGAGAATTATATCAATTTTATTTTAAGCAGAACACCTGGCAAACAATTTTTGTACTCTGGCATTTTATAGTTTAAAGTTGAATCACAGTGTCTTTTCCATGGATAAACAAAGTATACTTGGAATAGTATTTATTTTGTTGTCCAAGGGACCCTTCATGTGTCAGAGCTCCTTGGTAATACTGAAAGGTCATGTTTGTGTGAGAAGGCAGAGTCCTACTGGGCTCCACAGTTACAGGAATATCTGGGTGTTGATGTGCCAGCTGTCCCTATTGACTTTGGGGGAAACTTCATGAAAGGTAGCAGATGGATGCCTGTACAATTAAGTGAAGTACATAAAAGCATGAAATTCACATTTGAAATACTAGGAAGGGAGTTGTAAGGGAATATGTAAAATGGAAGTGCACCAGCATGCATGCATCAGCAAGAGTCCCTGTAGGATCATGTTCATGGAAGGAAAAATGAAATGTTTTCTCTAGGGAAAGAATGGTGCTATGGGGGTCCTGGAGAGATAACCTAAAATAGTATGCTAACAATGCCTGCCTACCCCTAGAGGCATTACAGATGTGACTGCTATGTCACATGTACATCAGTAGGTGGCAGAGAGGAGAGAGGCTATATCTACATTCAGTGTTCTGTCCTATGAACATCTGAATGAATAGTAGCCTAACATTCCCAGGGAAAAAAAAAGAACAAGCTGGAGACCAACACCATTTTGGCCCCATGGGGTAGCCTGTAATGATTACCAGACCAGTACCAGGCAAGCACCAGATGGGCTCCCAGGACAGGAAACAAACCAGAACTAGAAGAACTCTACTTGGCCCTGGATGTGGGGGTTGTGGGTGAGCCAGCCCTGAGGGAGTGAGTGTGGGAGAGCCAGCCCTGCCTTCTTTCTGCTATGTGGTAGTATTGGCTAGGGAGAGATGCCCTCCCCTCCCTTTCGTCCTCATCACCATTGGCTGACAGGAGATCTGGCCCAGATGGGGTCACAAAAGCAAGAGAGCTGTCCCTGCCCCTCACATGCTGCAGCACTGAGGAGAGCAGGCCCTGTAACTTGCCTTGGTAGTACACTACAGCTTGTCCTAGATATGAGGACTGTGGGTAAGCCAGCCCTGAGGAAGAGAGTGTGGGAGAGCCAGCCCTGTCATCTGTCTGCTATGTGGTAGTATTGGCTAAGGAGAGATGCCCTCCCTTCCCTTTTGCCCTCACCACCATTGCTAACAGGAGATCTGACCCAGAAGGGGTCACAAGAGCAGGAGAGCTTTCCATGCCCCTCACTTGCTGCAGCACTCGGGAGAGCAAGCCCGGCACCTTTCCATAGTAGGACTGGCCATGCAAGTGGGGGCTGCAGGTCCAGAACCAGGGCTTTGAGTTGGCCCACCCCAACATCTACCCGATGGACAAACTGCTGGAGGGCAAGAAGAGGTCAGTTCCACAACCCAGGAGTGAAGGATCTCCATGACAGAACAGTTATGGCATATCTGAGAGGAGTTCCAGTGAGGTTCCAGTACTGACAGAGTAGCAGAAACCAGGAACTCGTACCAGACCAAGGAGTCATTATAATGAACATTTGCAAGCAGAATGTGTGGACAAAGGGGAATATTGTGGGGCATACTGAGATACACTGCAGCTTCCACAATGAGCTGTTATTTTTATGCTGGGACAGATTGCAAGGGTGTCTGGGTGGAGGTGGGAGATGAGAGGGAACAGGGTGCATGATGTGAAATTCACAAAATAAAAATTTTTCAAAAATAAAAATAGTATACTAACAACAAGAAAAAGAAGCCTATGAACAATCCATGGGAAATGTTAGTGAGTTCCCTGGTATGAACCATGTATCACCCACTTCACTTGCACTATACTTTAGAAACTGAGCAGTTCCCATGTGAAGACACATTTACAGGTGCCCTGAGGCTGTTGGTGATAACCTGCTTCACCCGCTCCTGTTCTTTCACCAAATTTCTACTCCTACAATACACCAACCTCTCAGCTGTACTTTAAACCTTATCGTGCCTTAGTTTCTTTGTCCTTCCCCCAGATTTCTCCAGGAGAGTGCAAGTCAGCTTGTCTCATCCCCGAGTTATCAAAACTCCTGGCTCTCTCAATCAAACCCTCATATCCACAGCAGCAACCAAAGCAGTGGCTAAGCCAGACAAACTATCACCTGCTTCCCATGTGCAAGCCTCGGCTTACAATGACATCCAAGACTAGTGATATTTCCAGCTAGAGCAGGCACCACAGGGCTCTTTCTGAGGTGTATATTTGTATGTGTGTGTCTTCTTGTTCATTGTTATTTGGGAGGGGGACATACTATTCAATTTTCAGCAGAGTGACTTTCAGTAAGAGAAGAATTATATGGGTTCCTCCAGACTAGCACTTCAGTATTCTGAGGAGTGTGGTCATATTTTTCCCCTGGTGTTAATATTTTCCTCAATTACCAATTCTTTTATTCTTATGAAAGGAAAAAAGGAAGAGGAAAGGTTATGGGAGAAGAAATAGGAAAGAGAAACTTTTATTAATTGAGTTAGGAGTAATTTACCTCTAAAGGCATGGTAGTTATATAAGTAATCCCTTACAGACTACAAACTATAAAAATCAAGCAGGCTGAGAGCATAGAAGGTTTGTTGGAACATACTTTGTTTCTATGTAGTAATTTCTGTGTATGTGCATGAGTGTACATGCATGTGCAGACCGGAAGTCCATGTCTGGTCCCCACCTCAATTGTTCTGTATGTTGTTATTATTTGAGGCAGTTTCTTGCTGAATCTGGAGCTTAAAGACATCTAAACTGGCTGTCCAGAATGCTGCCCAAGGAATCTTACTGACTCCATGTCCCCAGGACTGGCTTCATTACAATGCTGTGCTGTGCCTGGCTGTTTACACAGGTGCTGGGAATTGAGTGCAGATCTTCTTTCTTGCATGACGAGCATTTTATCCAATGAGCCATCACCACCACCACCACCCCCAAAAAAAACCTCGTTTTCTTAAAGTCATATAGCACCAAACTTAACATGGAATGAAAATACCATAGAGACAGGTCAAACCATAGTTGATTCTGTCTGTATAGAAACTTGTAGAAAATTTAAATATTGTCTGCCTCAACATCCTTACTTTTAAAAATAGAAATGATTCCATGTTACATGGTTTTCAAAGGACTAGACAAGATATGTAGCAATTCCTTATACTAAGGCTTGGCCCCAAATAGTCACTCAGTAAACATTTATCTTCTTGTTGGTGTCATCATTATGGATAAAAAAGAAGAAGCCAATGTTCAATTTACTGCTCACCTACTGTGGGGCTAACAGCTACCATCTGAGCATGCTAGAATGTCTTCTGTATGGTCCTACTGAATCCCAAGTTATCTCTAATAAGGAGCACTTTCTCTTCCCATCCTGTGGCTGGGTAATATGAGTAGTTTCACAAACTAAAGTGCTTGAACTGTAGCAACCAAAATGAATAAGCCTCAAAAACACATTCTGAATTTACTTCGGCAGCCAGCATTAGTAATCCAAGGGCAAGTGTGCTGACAAGAAGGAGAAGTTTGATTTAGCTGGCATGGCACTGAGCTCTACAGCCCTCTCCCCTCTTGGAGCTCTCAGCTCCTCTCTGTGTTAAGCACACTGAGGAGCTGGTGTTTGAAGGGGTTTTCCTTTGTCCCAACCCACACAGCAGCGACTATTCCCACTTCTGTCTCTGGGCTGTCTTGAACCTGGTATATTGGACTCCCCAAATCTCTCGAATCTCTTGGTTGCCATTGACAATTAAGACTTTAGAATCTGGAGTGATTTGTGGAGGGGAGCAGTTCTTATGGGTATCCTCTGCTGTGACTGGGCTTTCCGCCTCTTAATAATGCACAACAGCTGCTGAAGAACATCTCATTCTAAGTGACATCATGTTGGAAATGGAGAGCCAGCCTCCACAATCATTGGTACAGTCATTTGTATGATTGAATTTCCCATTTTGAGGGAGGAAAATGATACTAAAAACAATTTAGCTTTCTTCCTTTGGGGAGGAGGATTCTGAGGCACCAGCAGAATGCAAAGCAGGTTATGGAGAAAGAAAGAGGGTCTGGATAAAAGGAAGCAACAAACAAAGAAAAGGATGAGGACTTGCATCTACCTGCTTTTGTGTGTCATAATCACACAATGGCAGTTCTTTTCCTGGCTACTTGTGCTCTTAAACTGGCTTCACCCCAGTGTTTATAGCAAAGAAGGATGTGGGCAGCCAAATGTTCAACATGTATTCATCACATGGTCAAATTTCTGGGTATGTGGACAGATTGGAGAGCAGGATAGCTACTTGGGTGAGTAGGGGCTATGTGATACAGAGATGGGTAAGGTACCCTCATGTCCTGCGTGCACCATCATGTCATGCTACATGCATGTTGGACCCTTTCCACTCCCAGGTCCACATCTGTAGTCAGTGCAGCAGCAGATGACACAGTCCTTAATCTGTGATCCCAACTGAGGTGACCCTGCTCAGATCTGTACCCTGCTCAGTTTTGATGTCCAAATCACAATGCACTGTGACGGGAAAGGCTATTTTAAGCAGAACTCCATGTCCCAAAGGATGGAAGATAGGGAGAGAATTGTAAATATGGAGCACCAAATCTAATATTAATTGCTGAAGCATCTAAGTTACTTGCAGTGTACTTTTCAAATCTCCCTATTTCTGCTCCTTTTCTTTAAGGTTTTTCAAATTTTCTTCTAAAATCATTCCCCTCTGGCTTTTCCAGACTTTCTTTTATGTGTATGCACATTTCACAGACACAGAGAGTTAGACCTCCATCTACCGAGAAGATTGTTAGGATCCACATCTTCCCAGTGGCCTGTTTTGCCTCCTTTTTTAGCTGTACATCTGGGTTTAATATTCTGAATAAACTAAGATTTAAATGAGATAATTCCAGTACTTGAAGTCATCTTAATGATGTGCTTTGCATTCAAGAAAACCATAATGTGCCTCTCCATATCCTAGCAAAAAGAAATAGAGTATCAAGATGGAAGCCTATAATAGGAGTGTACTGTTAGCAAGCAGTTTCCAGAGGAAAGACAGTGGAAACAGAGAAGTACATATTGCCATTAAAATCATGTCTCTAAATTTCAAGGCATATCTTTCAGTGTTAGTGGAGTAGGGGTGTCTCATTCCAACAACCACATCCTTTGAAGAGTACTTGCTCTTCTTCAATTTGATATATTTGAGGGTGGCGAGGTGACTCTTTGGTTAAGAGCACTGTGGAAACAATTTTATTAGCAGTAGCTTTTTCTAGTACCTGTTCCAACTACCAAATAAAGACACAGAGACTGTTAGATTTATTAATAAGCTTCTGAGCACTCAACCTGGGTAGATACCCATCGATTCTAATCTGACTGTGCTGACCTGGCTACTTTCCAGCCACGTGCACCATTACCTGACATCTTAGCTCACCGTGGCTGCTCGTCTCCACCTGTCCTCCTGGTGAGGACACTTTCCTCATCACCACCTCCTCAACTCCTCATGGTGACGTCGTCATGGTGATCTCTCTCTCTCTCTCTCTCTCTCTCTCTCTCTCTCTCTCTCTCTCT
>CAJQZJ010034221.1:2632183-2662261 GCA_907164525.1 Lophiomys imhausi
TCTCTCTCTCTCTCTCTCTCTCTCTCTCTCTCTCTCTCTCTCTCTCTGGGACATCCTAACTAGCATTGGAAGTCCTGCCGCTCTACCTCCTCCTATCGAGATGACAGGGTTACTGTCTCTCTACAGAGTCTGTGTATTGTGTAGATGTTCATGTTCTTCCCTCACTGTGTCCTACTGTCCTCTTCTCTTGTGGACACCAGTCATATTGGATTAGATGCACCCAAATAAACTCCCTTGAAGTTAATCACCTCTTCAAAAGCAGTCACAAACTTGTAGCATACACAATTTAGCCCATGACAGACAATAAAGGAAAAGGTAGCATGATAATGCACTTTTCTGGCATGCCTCCCTTTCCTTCTGTTTTAGTAACAACCATGCATCCTCATATAACCATCTGTAAGGGAAAAAAAAATGATTTCTATTTGAACACAAGAGGAGGCAACAAATTGGCCTCAGGGTCTAGAAAGAGAGAAAAAAAACTGCTTAATGCAAAGTACCCTTTAAAAATGTGATGTGGTGCTGAAGAAATGCTTCAGTGGTTAAGCCTGCTCTTCCAGAGGATCTGGGTTCTATTCCCAGTATCTCTGATGTGTGGTTGGTGACAAGTGCAAAATTAATATTTCCCATATCTTATTTCCTATCACCAGTATATGTTGAGAATCCTAAATCTAGTTTCTGGGTAGTTTCTACAGTGAAACTTCTTGCCAGCTAACATGTGGAAAACAGACAAGAGTTCCTGAAGAATGATCATTACTTGCTATAAATAACTGAGAGACGGATGTCCATTGAAGCCCACGGAAAATTAGCTTGTCAACTAGTGTGACAGAGAAGAAATAGAAGTGAATAATTGCTTCCTTCTTGTTGGTACAAATGCAGAGACATGGAGCCATTTCTCAGTGTTCTGGGAAGAAAATGCATTCTTTTAAGAAACAAGGCAAAATCATGTGTCACTTCAGCAGAAAGGCAGACTCAGAATCACACCATTTTGGAGCCTACTACAAATAAGAAACTCAGAATATTTTAAATGGGAACATGTGGTTCAGAGAATTTCCACCATGAATCCTGCCATCTGAGGCAGACACAAGAATTTAAAATACTGATTCTGGCAACACTTGCATGACTTCCCATTACAGCAAAGTTGATGGAGTGGAATGTGAATCGCCATTTTGCAAAATGGGTAATCTCAGAAATATGGCCATCTTGACAAAGAGGACATGATGACATCACACTCTTCTCATCTGTTACTGTGAGGCTTTTCCACTCACAGAAACAAAACAGAAAACTAGGTTAGGATTTACTGAGATGGAAAGAGCCAAGGATTTCCTATCTGGTGTGTCATATTAGTCACCGAGGACAATGCAAATTAGAACAGCTCAGTGGGTGGCTTTGCTCTTCTTCACTATGTATAACACATTTAAGAAAGAAAATGATACAGGATAAAAAGGTGTTCATGGAGTCCCAGCAACTGATATGAACAGCCAAAAGGTGTCTGTGGGGCTCTTATATGTTGTATGTTTCATAGCCAAAAATAAAATAGCCCCTGATAGAATAATGATCAATTATGGTAAAATTCATTGCTTTTGTTATTAGTGTTTCTTAAAGCAAAATATACTTTAAAACATTTTTTTAAAATCCAGTTATCAGTTATTAGTCTAACACATGTGGGTATTAGTTTCCAGTCACATGTGTGTGTGTGTGTGTGTGTGTGTGTGTGTGTGTGTGTGTGTACTGAATCTCAAAATAACAACTTTTTTTCATATGACCTTCAATTTCATATCAGCCTACAGACCACCTGGTAAAGTTTAGAATCCCAGAATGTTGCATTTGAAAGGCCTTAAAGATCATTCAGAAGCATATCCCTGCTTAGCAGCTGAAAGGGCTGTTTTTGCACAGTTTCACATGCTGGAGTCTCACAGGAAGCCAAGTGACTACAGAACAGACTCTCAGTCCAGCTAACCATAGACTACTCTGGTGTTACATCTTCTATCCCTTCTTTCCTCTCTTGTTTTTAATTTCTTCTTAGCAATAAGGGAAGTAGGAGAGAGAGAGGGAGAGAGACAGAGAGAGAGAGAGAGATCTGAAGTTTCTATAGTAACTGATAGAAATGATTAGTTTTGTTAATATTCTATTCTCTGATGCTTTTGTCAGTGATCTGTAGTGTATGTCAAGGGAAGTCGACCTATGTTCATATAAATCACAGTTCCTGTCTTCTCATCTATAAATGGTCATTATGCAAGGACTGGTTTGTAACTCCATTTTAAGAGCCATTTAAGCCAAGCAATTATATCATGCCTAAGAAGTGAAGAATTACTATAACTAATCTATAATGAACCACTGCTTTCCAAACCTGTGAATTTTCTCTGTTGCTGTTGAAATGTTTTAAAGTTTCTAAGGAAAAAATATGATACACAAATTAATATGTATGTACATGTATGACTGTGTGTATGTATGTGTGTGTGCGTGTGTGCACATGTGTGTGACAGTGATCAGGTCAGTTCTAGGCCTGTACATGGAAAGCAAATACTCTAACACTGAGCTACCCAGCCCTACACTTCAGTCATTACCTAATGTCTCTCAGTGGATGCTAAATATTCTGCTGCTATTATTTGGAAGGACATGTTTGTAACTTGGTACAGAGCTCTAAATAAGAAAACTATATGCAGTTTATCTTAGTCAGGGTTTCTATTGCTGTGATAAGATACCGTGGCAATAAGCAATTTGAGGAGGAAAGAGTTTATTTGACCTACATTTTCATATCCCAGTCTGTTATTGAAGGAAATCATGGCAGGAACTCAAGCAGGAATGGGACCTAGAAGAGGGAACTGATGCAAAGACCACTGAGGAGTGCTGCTTACTGGCTCACTCCTCACAGCTTGCCTAGTCTGTTTTCCTTAACCCAGAGCAACCAGCCCAGCGATGTCCCCACCCACAATGGGCTGGTGCTCCTCCATTAATCATGAATTAAGAAAATGCCCAACTGATTTGCCTGTAGCCAGATCTTATGGAGGCATTTTCTCAGGAGGCTCCCTCCTCTCTGAGGACTCTAGCTTGTGTCAAGTTGACATAAAAACTAGCCAGTACAACACTGTTTGAGTGATATTGGTTGGCTGATAAAAAAAAAAAAAGAATCTAAATCAGGTAAAAAAAAGTTATACAAGGAAAAGATAATATAAAATTATGAACAAACAAGAGAAAATGTCTCTGATAGAAATAAGAGAAAGCAGGATGTGGATTGGTTTGAAAAAGGATCATCCCAAATTACCCTTCAGGAATAAGCTTTATTAGGAGTATTTCCTGGCTAATGGAGCCATGACCAGCACCTGAGGTGGGAAGGCATTGAAAAGAGTCAGTAGATGTCTTATTTATTTATTTCTTTGTTCGTTTGTTTGTTTTGCTGTGAAGAGACTCCATAAGCAAGACAATTTATAAAAGAAAGCATTTATTTAATTGAGGCCTTACTTACAGCTTCAGAGGTTGAATCTGTGTTCTTTATGGTGGGAAGCATGGCAGCAGGCACCTATGGTGCTGGATCAGTAGCTGAGAGCTCACATCTTATCTATAGGTTGGAGGTAGAGAATGAGAGACTGGCCATGGTGCAGGCTTTTGAAAACTCATGAACACACCTCCTCCAACAAGGCCACACCTCCTAATCCTTCCCAAACAGTACCACCAACTAAGGACCAAGAATTCAAATATATGAGCCTATGGAAGCCTTTTTTCAAATTCAGACCACCATAGAACATTATAGCAGAGGTGACATATGCTTCATTAAGAGGTAGAGTTTAAAGGAAACCATGAGAGACAAGATGATTGGGGAAGCCCAGAAGAGGTCCTTTAGAGAAATGCACCAGACAGGAAAATAGCAGACATTTATATCCTTTCAGGGGTGGTAGTAAGTTCCACCCATGTGACAAAGAGCATCTAGAAACGATGTGCCCTAAAGGATGCTACAACATAGCATTGCTTCCTAACTCTGTCCTAGAGAAAGCACTTTGGGGATGGACAATCTAATTTCTTCAGGCTATGGTATCTGGTCACTTAGACTGACCGGCATCTTAAAGGAGAGGCCATGACCTGACATGATCCCCTAAAAAAGAAACTGTGGATACTCCTCTCTATGTGGAAAATAAGATTCCCACTTCATAGTAACTAGTACTAGAGATCTACAGAGGCAAAAGCAGGACAGTTACACTCTTGCAAGGCCAGTCCCCAACCTGTACAAAATAGTGGGTGTGCCAAATTAAGCATGAAAAAGTCATTCTTATAGACCAAACTGCAGGTAACCCCCACCACCCACTGTGGCCCCATTTCACCACTGGCTGGATACTCACAGAGGAACAATCTATTTGGAGTGTCACCTACATGTTATTATCTCCTTTCAGTGCATATGCCTCATCACACAGCATGCTAGTGGAAGGGTTTTTTTTGTTTTTTGTTTTTTTTGTTTTTTTTTTTTGTCCTGAAATGAACTTTTGGTTTGAATGAAAGATAGCCAAGAGTTCCAGACAAGTCACTTTTTTTATTAAAAATAGACTGTCAAATTTAGTTATCTGTGACAAGAAATATTTGGGACAGATTTTGATAATGTGGAAGACTTTTATGCCCTACTTGAAACTAATAGTATTTGAAAACTCTTCCTAATGCTATTTAATTAAAAGGGGTTTGCAAGGAAGAAAACTATAGCCAGACCCTATCTAATTGTCATCATTGTTAACTCAGGGTAATTGGGAGAGCCATTCCTGTTTTTAAAGCTCCAGCTGTAAACAGTCTGGCAGAAATGAAAATATTCTAAAGAGATTCTTGTCTCTGTTGATCTGGCTATGAGACTATTGAAACAATGAACACCCAAGAAGTGGGAATTTCCCTAGAAATCTCATGCTAGGAGAAGGAAAATATGCCAGTCAGAGGGAGAACTTGTTTCCAAAAAAGAGAATTCAGGCAGTTCTAGCAACTTGTTAGATAACCCACAGGATGAGATTAAAGCCCAGAAAATGACTATCAGTGGGGGGCCGGACCACAACTCTACCTGGACTGCTTAGATGTGCATATATTGGCTTCTATTTGAACTTTGTTCTATTTAAACCTCAAACCTCCTCACTTCAGGGATTTTCTGAGTGTCCTTGTCTCTCTTCCCAATGTGGCCACATTGAATAAATTTTTTTTTCTGCTTTCCACTATTAATTTGTCTTTTTTTTTTTTTTTTGGTTTATTGAACATGGGCAGCCAGACCTGACTTTAGTCATGGGTTGTGGCTCCTAGATTGATAACACAGTGAGTTCCATAGCAAAGACAGGATTCATTCATGATGGAGCTGCTGGAGGGGAGGCACTATAAAGTCAGTTCTCCCCCTTACTCCAAGGGCATTATACCCCTCAGCTTCTATTAGGCACATCCCAGAATATTTGCATAGTGTTCTCAAATGCTCCATCTAAACCTAAACAAAGTGGGATTATAGTTAGGAAACCAGGACTGGAAGAGGAAAACATGAGCCATTCATTTTGCCGACTGTAAGGGTTGAAATCACATCCTTTAATCTGTCCATGGAGTCCAAGCCCTGCTAACTGAAGAAATCACCCATGACCTCCTCACCAGTGTCCTTAATTCCCACTGGAGCTAGCATCTGATCACCCCCACCTTTCTCCAGACCTCTCTGTCTACCAGGAAGAGCTGAAGTATGTTTGTGCCATGTCTGTCTGGAAGTAGGAATTAGCTTGGCTTTGTGTACCTTCAGAGGACAGAATTATAGCCATCCAAATGGATGAAAATCAGTATGGTCTGATGAAGATGATGCTTCATGATGACCTGGACGTTTAGTGACTGTGAACACTGCTGCAGAAAAAGTGATCCCATCAACATAGAAGAAACTCAAAGTAATAAAATTGATTTTGTGAAGTGTCTACTAATAAATTTGCTTAGGCGACATTAAGTCACACAAAGTAGAATTTAGCTAAGGGAGCAGTGCCTTCAGAATACCTTAAAGATAAGCAAAATACCAACCAGGCCTGTTAGAGATTAGTGAAGTTTAGGATTGCTAGGATAATGCTTCTGTAAATGTTTGTTCACCAGGACTGACCTGCCATTAGGCTCCACTCCCATAACAAAGGAAACAACCCTGACCAGCCATTAGGTTCATTTCTCTTTCAGGGAACAGGCAGCTCAGGATGACAACCATGTTAAGTCCTAGTTTGCCATAAAACCCCCAGTTATCTTCTTAAGAAAATCATGGTTCTACCAGGTGTGCAGGATGGTCCTGGGTACCAGCTGTTTGAACAACTGGTGTACTCAAGAAATAATTCTGACAATATCTTTGCTGTGTAAATCTCTCATCTGTCCAGACTTTCAGTCTTCTGTGTCTGTTTAAATTGTTCAAAGTACAACCTGGAGCCAGGACCTAAAACATATTTAAATATGACAGTGTATGTGGAATGTGAAAGCCTATGGTCTATATAAGCTAGTAAAATTTTCTTTTTATGACCAGTTCCTCTTTGGGCATGAGCCAGAACTGGACACACTGCACTATTAATTAATAAAGACCTTTCCCTTATTTGCCCTGAGTATGTGGAGTGAATTCTCACTGGGTGCATGTTTCTTTGCTTCACAATGTCATCACTAAGCTTCTTCTTCTAACTTCTAGTAAAAGATGTTATTTGTTCTTCTAAGACAGCTAGAAACATGAGAGAACTTGGGAACTGTGTGAAAATAAGCTAAATGTAATTAGTAAGGGCTGGGGACATGTTACATCTATGGAAGGAAGTAGAGAAAGAGAAGCATTGATTCAAATTGTCCTCCAGGCAAGAGATTCATTACTACTTCAGAAGACAGTGCAATGGGGAGCTGTTGTGGGTGGGTGGGATTTGAAGTAAAAACCCTTAATCCTTCCAGACAGAATAAGGGGTCTACTCTTAAATGTTTGCAAGGAAGGGGATATCCCCCGTGGGAGGAAGCAGTTAATATGTGACGTGTGCTATGTGACCTCAGTCTTTGGTTCCTAAGTGCTGATGGTAGGGGTGGAGGATTGATTGGTTCTTAGTGAAAGTTCTGTGGGGAGAAGGCTACAGGAGTTATGTCTGGCCTTCAGTTCTTCATGGCTATTGTGAGTGAAGAGAGACAGCACAGGGTGCTGTAAGGTTTTCCCCAGCACCACCTGAGGTCTGGGTTCCGGCAGGATGTGCACTTCAGTTGGTAGAGTGCTTAACCAGCACAAAGCCAGGTATTTGATTCCCAACACTACATCAAACAGCTGGGATGATTCATGCCTATAAATTCCAACACTCTAGAGGTGGAGGCAGAAAGATCAGAAGCCCAAGGTTTTCTTCAGCCACAGAGCTAGTTCCAAGCAGATCCTGCCTCAAAAGAAAGGAAGAAAACCTGAATTCATATTAAATTCATTCTCTAAATGGACACCAGGAGACATGAAAAAACATAGGTGACCCAGAACTAAGATTAATTTCCAATCACTGTATTCAGAAGAAATATAAGAGTTGGAGTACATTATCAATATCCCTTTATGGGAAGAAAGATGAACATTGTTTTGTGAACATTTCCTACCTATGCTGTAGTGTGGCTTTTCTTCCTTAGGACATAGCAGGATCCATTATCCTGTCACCATTTTAAAGCAGAAATGATCCTATCCCAGCAGTCATGGCCACCAATTGAGTAGAACAATATAGAGGATTACGGATATATGATAATGGTAATGGAGCAATTGACACTCCTTAGTAAAAGTGAGAAGGGGAGGGTCAAAATATCTTCACCTAGCATTAAGGAATTTACTTCCACCTACCCTTCTCAAGCTTCAAGTCCTCTTGGGAGATGTGAGAATACATAGGATGTAGAAGGTTGATTTATAGATTAATTTTGTGATGCAGATGCCACATGGACATCATCCATCTTGGTAATTTGAAGTGGTTTGGGGGTCACCCACACTCCTCTAAGTAACCTCTAACCTGTGCTTGTACGCCTAATAAACATCTTTTACTTTGGTTGAACTACCATTCCAGACAAGTGGTTCTCAACCTTCCTAATGCTGTGACCCTTTAATACACTGAAAGACCCGGGGGAGGGAAGTTCCTCACCTGACACTCAGGATATCACGGCCGCCCCAAAACTCGCAAGAGACCATCTTGATGCAATCGCAAGAGGTTTATTTCAGGGGGAAAAAGGAGAAAGGGGGGGGGTTAGTGCACTGAGGGGCGCCACCCGTATCCCAGGCAGGGGTAGGAGTCGCGACCATGATTTGGGGGAGAGTCCAATATTTTATGGGGGAGCACCACAGATTAAGGGGGTGGGGGAAATTACAGGTGGGAAGTACCAGCCCAGCCCATCGTTTACCACAACCCAAGGGGGAGGGGAAATACAGCTGGAATGTACCAGCCCAGCCCATTAGTTAGTCAGCGGGAAACATCCTACATCTGTTTGTCTCAGGAATGAATCTAATCTTGTTTTGTTATCTACTTTGTGGTCAGCCCGTTCCTGAAGCCCTGGGGGCCCGTGGCCCAATTGACCTTCATTCTTGGTTTCAACCTGTTTATGGTCAGCTAAGTTCCGGGAATCACCTGGCAGCTGGCCTGGCTCTACTGCCGACTTGGGGGGTCTTTTAATAATTTTCATTTCCTTCAACACTTCTTTCTGTTTTGACCGGCAACATAAAATTATTTGTATTGCTACCTTCATAACTGTAATTTATTCTACTGTTATTAATCATAATGTAAATATTTGTGTTTTCCCAATGGTCTTAGGTGACTCCTGTGAAAGGGTCGTTTGACCCCAAGAGGGTTGTGACCCACTGCTCTACTCTGTCATTGAAGCCCTGCAGTGAACAGAGGATTGTTCACACCTCCCTGTGGTGGAGGCTTGGATTTCTTTGGAAACACAGTTGTGTTGAATGAATATGTAGGGTTATGGAAGTGCTTTGTCTACCACTGAAAAACAGACTCATGAAAAGGGGCATGCAAATCATCTTGATGACTGCCACCTGTGGGGAACCTATTTACCTCCTTTGATAGACAGACTCCTGGGAGAGCATGTGGTCTTGGTCAACAGGAAATACCTCATGAGGAGGGCTTAAGGTTGGCCAATGAGAAAAACATCCTGGTGCATAATTAGAGGGAGTTTAAAAAGGAAGGCCTGGAAACTCGAGGTTTTTTTGTTTGTTTGTTTATTTAGCATTGCTGCTCATTGAAAGTTGTGGCTGCCAAGACTTGCTGAAGATTGTGGCCTAGGTTGGGCAGAGCTCAGGTGAAACTTCGTTTGGAGCCATAACAGCTGTTGCATCAAGGTGGTCCTCAGAGCACAGCACCTGCCCTGTGGGGGTTTGGCTAGCTCAGGCAAACTGAAGAGACCATGGCCCCAAGTGGGGGTGTGGCAACTGCCATAGAGATACTAGAGCCAAGTTTCTCTGCAGCTGCGGCTGACAGCTGTGTTCCCACTGGCAAATTGCAACTGTCCCTGTGTATACTGATTTGGATGGACTGTTGACTAATAAATGCCCCAAGGATTTGCACCTGAGGATGTCTTCATCGTGGTATCCTCTCTCTTGTGCCTCAGGTTGGTGGGTTGGAAGGTATTTAGAGTTTTTAATAAATAGTTTAAAGATACACCTACACCCTTAGGTGTATCTTTAGAAACCTTCCAGAAAAAGTTAACACAACAAACATCTAAAAATTAAAAGCAGAGTCAGAAACCTTTAGCTCTCATAATGTATTGTGAGTGTGCCATTCTTCTACACTAAGTACAGGAACCCAAGGTCTTGATCCCTAGGGCTGATTGTGTCACATAAAATATACAAAGATTTCAGCACTGCAATTTCCTTCTAGTCTTCTGTGTTACCAGAATGAGAATACAATTCAACAAGTATGCCTTTTTCACTGAAGCACACTCAGTGCTGGGACATTAGTCATCTTTTAGATTGGAAATTTTTCTGCTCACTCATATTTGGAGTAATGATCCAAGACTTAGTATGATTGTTGGTCTTTTTCTTTTTCCTTAGTGAAACCTTCTACTTATGGTTGGAATAGTGGGAAATCTTTTATGATCCTTGCAATATGTAAGCCCTAACCAGAAATTTACTTGACTTCTTTCTTCAAAGATGTCATAGCTTACATATTTAGTTTTTATAGTACCATACACTAAAACCCAGAAGCCACAGACACAAATCTTATCTTGTTTTGACATTATTTAGATACTTTTGTCATGAGTACACTATGCCACAACATAGGCGAATTTGTTTCTATCTTTTCACAATGTTGGAATCTACTGAATAACAAGAAATATAGAAGGCATGATAGTTTCATGGCAGCGTTTTGCCAGATTTTCCCAATTTCCCTTGATAACTCTGGTCTAAGCAACAATGTAATGTCTTTTCTTTTCTTTTTTAATGTTTTAATTTATTTAGGGTTTGTTTGATTTTTGTTTTTATATTTTTGGGTATTTTTCATGAATGTGTGTACCACAAGCATGCATGGTGTCTACAGAAGCCAGAGAGGGCACCAGATCTCCTGGACTAGAGTTACAGATGGTTGTGAGTTGCCATTTGGGTGCTGAGAAGGCAACCCAGGTTTTTTGGAATAAGTACTCTTAGACACTGAGTGTTCTTAACCACTGAGCCATCTCTCCAACCCTAATGAGATTCTTTCATTCCCATCTTAATTACTTATGGTAACTTTCAAGTCACATATTACATATCACATGGTAAATACATCTGTGTGTGTGTGTGTGTGTGTGTGTGTGTGCCCGTGCACATGCACGCGCATGCATGTTCATGAGATATAGACAGATAATGGAATAGCATGAAAGGGTTAAAAAGCAAGGAGTTTCACAGAGCCGTGAGAGGCCAAAGCTAGGAAACTGGCAGAAATTTCCAAAGGTGTTATGTTGAACCTGCCAGAGCTTCAGAAGAAGCCAGGAAAGTTGGAGCTGCTGGCTGCTGGCCATAGAGTCAGGCTGAAGGGTCAGAGGTGACCTGAAGGGTCAGAACTACAGAAGCAAGTGATGTAAAGGGCAAGCTTGGGTCTGAGTAGATGTTCAGAAAGGAGATGGGAATTCAAATAGGCCTCATCGACAGCAGGAACTGAAACAAAGTGAAGCCCTTGGGACAGTAGATTGTTCTCTGCCTCTCAGTCATTTGACACACAGACTGAGTGGTCAGGTGACAATTGGTGAAAGTCACTGCTATGAAAGTACTAAGTGTCCACCTCTTTATGCAGTTCGTGTGAGGAAATTGCACCTGTCTTTCCTCAGTCTAGCTGTCCAGTAAATTTTCAGCATGGTTTTCCTGATGTGACTTTAAATCTGCTCATATGCTAATATGCCATGGTAAATGTATAGCATGGGGCTCTTTCTATTCCCAGGAATAGGTCATTTGCCAGTTTGTACCATGTGAGTGCCACTGGGCACACAGCACCTCATATGCTTCCACCCACATGCACAGGCAGCCTCCACACTCACGGGCCATTGACGTTTCTGGGATGGAGAGATAGCCCAGCACTTGCTTCTCTTATGGCTTCAGTACTTAGAACCCACAAGGTGGCTCACAATCATGCATAACTCCAGTTCCAGAGGATCTGATGCCCTCTTCTGACCTAAGTGGGCATAAGATACATATATATACATGTAAATATACAAAGGAAAAATAACAACACACATTAAAAGATAAATTTAACTCTCCCTTTTATTAAAAATATATTCTTTTCTCATATAATATATCCTGATTACAGTTTCCCCACCCTCTCCTCCTCCCAGTTCCTTCCCACCTTGATCCACTCCCTTTCTGTCTCTCATTAGAAAAGAACAGGCTTCTAAGATATAACATCCAAACATGACAACATAAAAGATAAAACAAAAACCATCACATCAAAGTTAAACAAGGCACACTGACATAAGGAAAAGTGCCCCAAGAGAAGGCACAAGAATCAGAGACATACTCATTCACACACTCATGAGTCCATAAAAGGGTTAAACTGAAAGCTGTAATATATTTGCGGAGGACCGGTGCAGACCCGTCAAGCCCTGCACTTACTGCTTCAGTGTCTGTGAGCTCATATTCACCTTGCTTAGTTCATTTCAGTGGACCATATTCTCCGGGTGTCCACTGTCTCCTCAGGCTCTTACACTCTTTGTGCCTCCTCTTCCTGTGGGCTCTGAGGGAAGGGATTTGATAGAGATATCCCATTTAGATCTGTATGTTCCAAGGTCTCTTTCTGTGTGTAATGTCTGGCTGTGGGTCCCTGTATTTGTTCCCATCTGCTGCAGGAGGAAACTTCTCTGATGGTGACTGAGTAAGGCAGTGATCTATGAGTATTACAGAATATCATTAGAAATCATTTTATTATTAGTTGTTTTGTTCTTGTTTTTGTTTTTCAGACCAGTAGTGTTTATTTTTACCCTAAGTCTCCAAGTTATCTAGTCTCTGGTTCTTGGTCACCCAAGCAGTATCAGGTATGGTTCCATCTAGAAGAGTAGGCCATAAGTCAAATCAGACATTGAATGGTTACTCACACAAGCTTTGAGCCACTATTGCTCTACCATATTTTGAAGGCAGAAAAGAGTGTAGGTCAAAGGTTTTGTGGCTGGCATGGTGTTTAAATATCTCTTTTGGTAGCCTACAGAGTACCTTTCCATACCAAAACCACTAGAACATAAGACAGAAGGTTTTGTGTAGGCACCAGGTCACCTTCTCCATGTTCAATGAATTATGTAGATGTTGTTTTCAGCAATGGGTACTTGCAGTCAGTCTGTGAAAAGCAACGTATTTTCTTGGCAACAGTGTGGGTTCTGTGGGGATTTCTATGGGACTCCTTTGGCCAACAATTTATTTGAGTGTAATCCAGCCCTGGTACTGGAAGCTTCTTTTGTTGATAAGAAATAGCCAATCGGGACTCCATCTCCCTCATCCTTTGGAAATTTCATTAGGATCACCTTCATATATTTTAGGACATTTCCACTATATTAGGTTTCCATACCAGCCTCAAATGTCCCTCAAGTTTAGCTGTCTCTCCCTCAACCCCATCTTCCCTCCCTTGCCCTACCCCAACCTCCTGTTCCCATATCCCTTGCCCCCAGTCTACCATAAAATCTATTCTATTTAAGCCTCCCAGGGAGATGCCTATGTCCCTCCTAATCTGTTCCTCTATACCTAACCATTCTGGATCTATGGATTGTAGCTTGGTTATCATTTATATAAAGGCTAATATCCACATATAAGCAAATGCATACCATACTTATCTTTCTGTCTCTTGGTTACCTTACCCAGGGTGATTTCTTCTAGTTCCATCCATTTGCCTACAAATTTCATGAGGTCATTTTTCTTTAAGCTGAGTAATACTGCCTTGTGTAAATGTACCATATTTTCTTTATCCATTCTTCTTTTGAGGGACATTAGGTTGTTTCCAATTTCTGGCTATTATTAATAGAGCAGTAATGAATAAGGTTAAGCAAGTGTTTTGTGATAGAAACATCTTTTGGATATATTCCCACATGTGGTATGGCTAGATCGAGGTAGATTAATTCCCATCTTTCTCACAAACTACCATACTAATTTCCATAGTGGTTGTATATGTTTTCATTCCACCAGCAATGAATGAGTGGTCCCCTTGCTCCATAACCTTGCCAACATGAGCTGTCACTTGTGTTATTGTTACTAGTCATTCTGACAAGATAGTATCTCAAAGTAGTTTTGATTTGCATTTTCCTGGTAGCTAAGGAGATTGAACATTTCTTAAAGTGGTTTTTAGTCATTTGAGGTTGCTCTATTGAAAATCCTGTTTAGATCTGTACCCCATTTTTAATTGGATTACTTTTTTTTTAATATCTAGTTATTCAGTTCTTTATATATTTTGGATATTAGTCCTCTATCAAATATGGAATTGGTTTAAAAAAATATTTTCCCATTCTATAGGTAACCACTTTGTTGAGATGATGATGTCCTTTGCCTTAGAGATGCTTTTCAGTTCCATTTATTAATTGTTAATTGTGTTAAAAAATAATGGTCTATTCCCATGCTGTGCAAAATGATCCAATCCAGGCTAATTTAAGTTATATAAAGGCAGATTTACTGGATAGTCAAGGGAAAGAGAAACAGTGTGCACATGCAGAGATGGGGGAGAGAGGGACAGAGAGAGTCAAGGGAAGGAGGCAGAGAGGGGAAGAAGAGGAGAGTGAGGGGAAGGGTAGGGGGGAGGGGAAAGAGAGCAAGAGAGAGCCCAAGATGTCTGCTTTATTTAGGTAAATACTTCTGGGGGCGGGGCATGCCTGTAACAGGTAGAAACTGAGGCATTCTGGGAGGACCTGGAGATCAGGCAGACCTAACATTGATCATACTGCCTGTGTTAATATTAACTGTACTCTATTCAGAAAATGTTCTCCTGTGCCAATCAGTTCAAGTCTATTCCTTGCTTTCTCTTCTGTCAGGTTCAGTGATTCTGGTTTTATGTTGAGGTCTTTGATCCATTTAGAGTTGAGTTTTGTACAGCTTAAGTATGGATCTATTTGCATTTTTCTATATGCACCCATCCAGTTTGACCAGAATCATTTGTTGAAGATGCTATCTTTTTCTCCAGTATGTATTTTTATCTTCTTTATTAAAAATTTATACTAAATAAACTGATGATCACAAATACTGCTATACATTTCCATGTTTCTTTGCTTCTGTCAGCATGTGTTACTTCTCCCTGTGTGGGTCTTCAATTTGATTCTATTGATCAACTTGTCTGTTAGAAAAACAACAACAACAATAATTATAATAAAACTTAAAAATTGAGTAGGCCATGCTAAGCAGTGTGATCAGGTGGGGGATATACAGAAGCCTGCCTGTCACCATACAACACAGCATGGTAGGAGAAAGATACCCAAAGACCCTTATGCCTCTACACCAGGTTGCAGCTGGGGTGAGCAGAGTATGCCCAGAAGCCAGCCTGCAGCCATGCCACACTGCGTGGGTAGAAGGAGGACACCCAGAGGCCCCGATCAGGCATGTGGTCTGCCTGCAGCAGGAACCACACAATGTGGGGGAAAGATGGGAGTGAAAGAGAACCGAGACAGGTTAAGCATTATGAAGACAGATGTAACTGGAGATGCAAGGGTTGAGAGGAATAGCCTGTTGTAAGTAGCCTGCCCTGTCTCCTGAGGCCATAGTGAAAAGTCCCAGCCCATGCTGCCCCTGAGGACCATGTCTGTGTCCATGGCTATGCAGCATAGGGGTCTGTGTCCATAGCTCATATTGCCTCTGAAGACCATGCTCACATCCCTAGTCTGGGCAGCTGCCATGGAATCCCACAGATGTCCAAGGGCTGTGCAGAGCTGGTCCTGCCCTTCACTGGCTGTATCACTTTGGAGAGCAGAGCCTGTACCTCACCTGGACAGCACAGTAGAGCCTGCCCTGATGGTGAAGGCACAGGTAAGCCAGCCCTGAGAATATGAGAGCTGGAGAGCTGTCTTGCTGGATGTAACACTTGGGAGACTGGGTCCCACACCTTGACTAGGCAGCACAGTAGAGGTATTGGCGTGTGTGTGGGTGGGCTGGCCCCAAGGGCATGAGAGCAGAAGATCTGGCCCAGCCCCATGCTGGCTGCAGCACTGGGTGAGCTAGTCTGGGAGTGCAGGAGAACTTGCCCTAGTGGTGTGGGCACAGCTACCACCCAGGCCCAGATCTAGAGCTTTCAGTTGGCCAACGGCAGTATCAACCTCATCAATAAACTGTTGGAGCACATGAAGTGGCCAGTCCTGCAGATCCAAAGCTGCAGGATCTCCATGACATAGAGCAGCAAGAGGATAGCCCTGGTGAGGATCCAGTATTGAATCCAGCATAGCAGAAGCCAGAGGCTTCAAACCAGACCGAAGTCTCACTGCACTGAACATTTGTAAGTAAAGATGTGTAGATAAAAAGGTATACTGTGTGACAAACTGTGACATACTGCAGCTTCCACAATGAGATAGTTTCTATGCTTTGTTTTGCTTATTTTTTTAGTTTTTGTCTTTTATTTTCTTCACAGGGGAAACTTGCAAGGGTAAAGGGCAGATACAAAGAAACAGAGAGATAAGTGGGACTGTGGTACGTAATATAAAACTCACAAAGAATCAATAAGAAGTTTTTTTTTTAATGGAGTCTTTCAGGCCAAGGAAGGCACTGTCTGGAAAAAGAAAAGAGATCTCATACAACTCTCAGTATCGTAGAGTAGGACACAGCCTAATTTCAACAGCTTCATGGTTCGAAAACCCATCATACTCTGAGCTGTGTACTATAGGTGGTGACAGGATGTCACAGGTGAAATGACAAACAGAAACACAACCTCCCCACAGCTCTGCTGGGTGTAGTGTCCAGTGAAAAGTGTGTCATGGCTACTTCAGAAAATCCCACGCTGAAAATTCTGCAAAGAAAGTTGGATGTGGACGTGCAGGACACACACAGTTTGTTACCATTATTTTATCCTGCCTTGATGCCAGCCTCCACTGTTTTATAAATGTGACTGGTAGATGTCAAGGGTTAAGTAACTTGCCCAAAGCCAAAGCACTAAAAATGACAGTGGTGAGACTGCTATAATTTCAAAACCAGGAGAAAGGGTGCAAGGAGTGTAAACCTTATTGCCCTCCAGACTGACTGATGACGTTTGTTCTGTTGCTAAAATTTAATCCATTTCATAGAGTGATTTTGCAAGTACTTAAAAACCACTAAAAATTTTGGTGGTTTTTCAATGGTTCTGGAGAATTTTTTTACTTGATGCATTGCAATTCCACTGTTGCCTTGTTTCTCTACTTCTCTGTAAAACAACATTAATTAAAATAACTCATATTCTTTGAAATGAAGCCGAAATTATGTTTCCCAGGCTGGTTCTGAATTCCTGGGCTCAAGTGATCCTCCTACCTCAGCCTTCTAAAGAGCTGGGACCACAGATGTATACCACCACACCCAGCTAACAATTCATATTCTTTGGTTATGATTTCTCCAAATGCTTTCTCTCTTCAACACTTGAGTGAGAACACAATGCTAACTCCTCCAGTAAAGATTCTGTAGTCTATGTCACAGATACCATGCAAGCCAACTGAATCCTGGACTCTTATTACTCTTATCTTACTGGCCCCTCAGAAAAAAATTCTCCATAGAGGATTTTTCTGCATCATTTGTCCTGCCCCGGTGTCTTTCAGAACACTGCAGCTTCCTATTTTCTTGGTTTATTAATTGCTGCTTCTCAGTCTCCCTGTGAATCTTCCTCCTCAGCTTAGCTCCTAAATAGTATTGAAGAGAAGACTCTCTCTCCCTGCTCCTCCTAGCCATCTTCTCTTCCACTACTGTAGAAGAAAAGGGGGACCCTGATTAGAAGGCCAAGGACCAATATGTATAACCTTACATATGCCTGTGGCCTCAGATACTGCCTACATACTGATAATTGGCGCCAGTATTCAGTTTCAGATTCCTATGCCCAGCAGCTCACTTCATCATAAATGACTTCACTGCGAACAATTGTCCTTGACTCCTTTTCCTTTTTTTTCCATGACCAACACCTCAGCAGATCAATGCTCCACACCACCTCTGCTGCCTTTCTAATCCACACAGCCTTTACTCCTTCAGAGTTCCCTCCCGCCCTGCCCCCTCCACTTCCTATTCCCTTCCTTCCCCATCAACCCCTTTGCATGTCATCACTGGGGATTTTCCACAACAGCACTATTGACATTCTAGGCTAACGGTTTCTTTGTTGTGTGGGCTCCTGTCCTAGCACTGCATAGTGTTTAGCAACATCTCTGGCTTCTACCCATTAGGTGCCAGTAGCACACCCCATCCCCAAAGATGCTAAAACAAAAATACCTCCAGACATTGGCAGAGATCATCAGGAGGCAAAATCACCAGCCAGTGAGAATCAGGGGCTAGGGAGAATGCTTAAGGGGTAAAGGGACTTCCATGAAAGCAGACAGCCTGGGTTCAGACCTCAGAAAGCATGTAAAGACTGGACACATTAGTGGAATTGTCCGTAATCCTAAGGTGCCTACAGGAATGGGAAACAGAGAAAGGAGAATCTCTAGAAGCTCATAGGCCAGCTAACCTGGCTTACACAGCAGCCAAGGGACCCTGATTCAATCAAAAGTGGAAAGGCAAGGACCAATGAGTAAAGGTCCTTATTCTGTGACATCCACACGTGAACCTTGGCACAAATGCCTACACACACGGGGGAGGGGGACACCTACATACATGAACACACATGCACTCATGCATTTCATCCACATTCACATTTTTTAAATGAGTCATAATTACTAACAGCACACATGTAGTGGCCAGAGAAAAGTGACATAACAAAACAGAAATACCATTACTTGTCTAATTTAAGCTTCCTATGGTTCCGCAAGCATTTATTCCCTCCTGGTCAGGAATTTCGGGTCATCTCTCTCATTTTTCAGCCCCACTGACTTTATTTCTATGCCTTGCCTCAAACTAGTTGCTTTTTTTTTTTTTTTTTTTTTTTAATGTGGAGATCCTTTCTCTGAACTGTTGAATGGCCGGTTTCTTACACAGTGTTCCCTCGGCAAGCTGTCCTTATCTATCCCATGCCCCACCCCCCACTTTACACTGCTGTCCCCTCAGAGATTTCCTTAATGTGTTATTCAATGTTCATTGTCATATTCACTATCGCATCTCTGGTTACCTGGAATTGTCTTAGGTTTATATATTCTTTTCTTTGTCTCCAATATGGTGCAGCTCTGTGAGACTGAACAGCTAGCATGCTGAGTAAGTAGCTCACGGCTTCATCAGTGCCTTGATAGCACCAGGCACATAACAGGTGCCTGAGAAACCCTGAGTTTTTGGAATTCTTCACACTGATGTGCTTATTGTGAATGGTTTTGATCCAAATGTAAGTGTTTTTACTAGAGCAGGGTACTGGTCATGAAGAACACAAGTTGTTATGTTAACATGATGTGCTTCCTGAGGTAAATGGGGAGGACAGTCCTTCTTAAGGAAAAGTTGTTAGCCTGCTTGGATTGTGATTAGAGCCCAAATGTCAATAAACAAAGTTGGCACAGTTAAGATCATGAAACTCATCTTTGCAAGTGATCTCCGCCTGTCAAAACCCATTCCTAGAGGTGAGCACCTAATGAATGTATCTCCTGTGCCATCTAGCCTTCTGTTTGATATAAGCTTTGTCAAGGGAATCAGTTATTGGCACCTCAATGTCTGCGGATTATGATAATGTGCTTAACTATATTGATCTGTTCAGTATTCTGTACTTGCTTTCACCACCGTTTCAAAAGTTTCAAGAGAAGGAGGTGTCCAGATGGTCAGAGCACGAACTATGAAATGGGTTCAAAGATATAGCTTATCAAAGTAATTCATAAAACATTAGATATCAAAATTTGACACTTCAGTTAAACAACAAGCCTTTGTTGTTGGGAAGGGACTTTACGGGCTAAATTAATCCTACCACTGACAAAATTCAGTGTGTGTGTATATGCACACGAGACAGAGAGAGAGAGAGAGAGAGAGAGAGAGAGAGAGAGAGAGATGAGGATTTCTCGGGTGACTGCAGAGTCTGTGGGAGGGGTGGAGAAGCAACTTTCCAGGCAGAGTCACTCAAACAAGGACATCAGAATTAATATAGTAATGAAACACACTGGAAGAGAATTCAGGAGATCCACTTGGGACTGTCAAGCAGAACTAAGGCAAGAACCATCCATAGAATACAGAGTACCAAGCTCTTAAGTTGGGCAGGTTTTGTTTAACTCCACTCCCAATTCTGCACTTGCTAATAACTTTGCATTTGAATGCCCATGTGTGGCTTAATTTGTTTCCCTATGTGTTCATCTTTCTCCTCATAAAACAGAGAAAAATATGTTCCTTATCACAAGATGGTTGGAGAATAAAATGTGAGAACATATGCCAAGTACTGGGACCAAAACCACAGTTCTCTCCTTGTCTATTTCTATTTCCTTCCAGACTCTGTAGCATTTGCTCTCGTTAAGATAACATGTCAGTTACCTACTTGACCTTGAAATCAGCAAAGACCTTCAGAGACAGATCTCTGTGCTCAGCATCTCCAGTTCTCAGCGGCTTTTGTCAGTTACCTCAGAGGAAAGATTAGCGTTTGTGAAATCCTGATATTGAATTACCCTCTGTTCTGTAAAGGTGACCTAAGGCTTGGCAGGAGAACCTATGGGAGTATCTGTGTCCACCACCCTAATTTGCCAGCTTGAAGAAGAGCAGAGACCAGCAGACCCCTGCTCTGCCAGGATAGCTCTTTCACAGATGCCACAAACACTTTGCAACCATTATCATGAAAGCTAAGTCTAACAGTCCTGGCTCCATGGAAGTGGATATGCAATAGCTAGAAGATTAAATAATGTGGGGCATTTCATATTTAAGTTTGAGAGTTTAGTGGAAACTGAGAGCATAATAAATAAAAAGGACCGCAATAGCCTTTAATAAAGCCAACAGACCAAGGAGTCATTCGTTTGCCATATGAAGGATTTGTTTTTCAGGGCAATCATGCAAAAACAAAAAAACAAAAGACTTAGTCTTTCCCGCAGATGAGAAACTGACCTGGCCCTGTCCTACCCAGCTGAATGAACTCTGCAAACACAATTTTCAAAGTACTCTTTTTCAATTAATGGTTTAGTATTTTGAGGCTTTTCATGAAAATTATAGCTTTAGCTGTTGAAGATGACTTAAGCAACTGCCTGATTTACAAATGCATCCAAGCAATGCCAGTGGCCTTTGCAAATTAGATTTTTAAAATAATCCTCAAGGCAGCTTTTTTATGCACCCAAATGCTTCCCATGTGCAGCCTTCTAGCATCATTCTGAAGAATGGTTTTCAAAACCCAGTGAGTATTCCACTCTTTTACCCTTCAGCTTTCCCTTTTAGAGGCTTCACCACCGCCTGTTGTTGATCAGAATAATGAAAAGAAAGCCCTGGGGCTCAAGATGCAGAACTGTCAATTACCAAGGTTTCCTTATAACTGCCAGTCTCAGCTTCATCACCATCAAAGCTGCATCCTGCCCTCATCAACTTCCTCTTGATGTCTGGCTCTATGCCCCCTGTCCATCATGGTGAATGTCCATCATGGTGAATCTCAAACCATTGTTCCTACTGCTGTGTCACTCCTTGCTCAAGAAACTGTTTGCGATACCTCTTGTTTCCAGATTCAACTCTACTTCCTCCTTAACCAGGTATGTCCCTATCCCTTCATTTTCAAACTATTCTTTGGAGCAGGTTTAGGATCACAACAAAACCAAAGTGCAGAGTTCCCATATATTCCCTGGCCTGACCCAGACAAGCCTGCCTCAAGATCAATTGTTAAATTGTTAAAATTGCTGAGCACATGGTTGGCTGCCATTATTACACCAACTCACAGGTACACCAGCCTTCACTCATAAGGTCCACAGATATAATTGCATTCATCCACAACTGTACCAACAAACGTACTTGCTTTGATGCCCAAGAGTACCCAGTAGTCCATCTGTCCATCCTTCTTCCCACGTAACCCATGACAACCAGTGAACTTCTCACTGGCTCTCTTATATTTTGCTTTCCCTTCTTCAAAACGTCACACAGTTGGAGAGATACGACATGCGGCTCTCCGCTTGCTTCTTTCTCTTTGTAGTGTGCATTAACATTTCCACCACATCTTGTTTTGGTTTAATAGCTTACTGTTCTCCCAGCATGGAAAGATAGTCCATTGTGTAGATGTGTGTTTATCCATTCAATGGTCACAGAAAATCACCTTTTTATTATTTATTCGATTTTTCAAGCTGACAGCATATTACACCATTTTCTCCTTCCCTTTCCTCCCTCCAAGCCCTCCCATAAACTCCTCCTTGCTCTCTTTCAAATTTATGGTCTTTTTTTATTAATTGTTAGCACGTGCATGTATATATGCACATATATTCCTAAATATATATTTTCCATGTGATCTGTGTAATGTTACTTGTACATGTGTTATCAGGACTGACTACTCGGTATTGAATAACCAATTGGTGTGCTCTTCCCTCAAGAAGACGACACTTCTCAATCTCAGCATTCCTTAGTTGGCTCTGGTTCTCTGTGTTGGGTTGAACCCTCATGGGCTTTCCCCTGTCCACTCTAGCAAGTCTAGCCTTGTCCTTGTCCAGCTCTTGCTTGGGCAGTCATATTGGTGATTCTTTACAGGTGTAGCTTCTGGCATTACTAGGAGACATAATCTCAAAGCAAACTCCACAATCTTCCAGCTCTCACAACCTTCCAGCACCCTCTTCTGCAATGTTCCCTAAGCCGTAGGTGTGGGGGTTTTATAAACCAATATCATTAGTCATGTGAGAAAAATAGATAAAATTAAAAAATGAGCAAAAGTAGCAGACAGCTGTGAAACTAGACAATTCAGGGGAGAGCTGGGAAAGAAGGTTCCAGTTTGCACTAGTCAGATGAGAAATCTCATGCACAAAACACAAATAGCTGCTATAATAAAATGCAATAAAAAGAAAAATATAAAACATAATTGCCAAATAAAATAAATATATAGCAAAATCACAAGAATAAAGTAAAGGAAATCTCTCAGAAACAGACTAAAGATATAAGAGGATGAAAATAATGAAGAATTCTAAAAGTTAGATGATATGAAGATAGTTAAATAGTCAGGAGTTAAGGCAGGAGGAATGAGAGTTCAAAACCATCCTGGGCTACATAATTCCAGGCTAGCTTATGCTATAAAGAGAGACCTTATCTCAGCCCTTTCCTCCCCTGAGCAAAACAGATTGAGTACTTGTGGTTCCCTTCCTGGAGCCTTGGAACAAGAGGGAGGGAGGCAAAGGTTCACGGCTTTCTCCAAGAACTAGGTGGAAGGTTGAAGCATGCAGGAGCCTATGTTCAAAATAGAGCCTTACACTAGACATGCATAACATAGAAAACATGGGCTTAAGGAAACTGTTGAGTAATCAGTGAAGTTATCTCTTTTCAGCAAACATCCCAGGCTCCTGGTTAAAAAGTTTATTTATTGGTGAGCAATGACTACAACTAAGACAAAAACTAAGACCCCCTATTTAATAGAACCCATAGTCTCTCTACACCTCACAGCAACCTTTGAGGCAGGCGTAGAGAGAGATTACAACTCATTTAACTCATGTCCCCATAACTTTTCAGAGCACCAATATGAAGAGAACATTCTAAATATTTTAAGAAAAATGGTCATTTATAAAGAACTAAAAATCAGTTACGTCTAGACTTCTCAATAACAATTATCATTGCCAAAAAGATAGTGGTGCAATGCTGTTATCATTCTTAAGGGAAACTATTTGTAATCAAGAATCAACTAGAATATTTATTAAAAGAGAATGCAATGAACAAAAGAAAAACTTTTCCTGACACTAGAGAACAGAGCAAATTCATTTCCACATGCTTTTGAAAAGTATTTGTGGCTGTACTACAGAATAAAAAACAATGAAGGATTTTACCAAAGAGGATGACATGAACTCCAATGCAGCACACTAGCCCAGGAGTCCAGAGAAAAGTACCTCATGAAAAACAAAAAACAAAACAAACAAAACAAAAAACTGCATGTAGGAAATTAGAAAAGGTGAGCAGGTTCCTTGTAAAACCTTAATAAGAAGATTAAAATTATTCCAGTTGGAGTTTAATGAGGAAGCTGGAAAACATGCTTTGTTACTTCTGGGTTCCTACTTTTTAAAAAAAATATTCTTGATTTTTATCTAAAGCATGAAACATTTAACAGCCATTTTAAACCAGAATATAAATGCTAATGGCAATACAAAAAAAAACCATGGTATAACTAAAACATTGATAAGATACTACAGGTTTAAAGGAATATAGGAGTGTTAATTAACTCATTTCATATTACCAGATATATTTCAGTTCAGAACCTGACACTATGATAAATCCCATACGACAATCATGCCACCATGGTTTAATGCTGATTAAAAAAAATAAATACACAACAGGAACAAAGATGTTATTATGAGCTAAACGTAGAAAAGGTAAGACTGTCTAGAGTCCCATCTTTTAAGCAACTCTAAACAAACATTACCTTCAGGATCTTGTTTTCTACTGCACTAGAAAGCAACTCTTCAGATAAATATATTCTATGGAAGTAAGGGAGAGCAAGCTGGACTTCACCCCAAGGAATTCTTTTGAGTTGAATATCTGATCCATATGAAGTGTTTATATGCTGGCAAAGTAACTATTTAACAAAAGTATTGAGAATGGGTATTTGGTATCATACAGTGTAGAGAAATTTTAATTCAGAACATGGCTGCTCTGGCAAAAGATCTTCTAGGTTTATGTGATGCAGCTGGAATACAGACACGCCTTTAATCCCAGGAGACAGAGGCAAGCAGATCTCTGAGTTCAAGACCAGCCTGGTATAGAGCTTCAGGTAAAGAACAACCTAGGTCTAGGTGTGGTGGTACACACCTTTAATCCTAGCACTCAGGAGACAGAGGCATGCAGATCTGAGTTCTGTTCAGTCAATTCAGTTGCGTCAGTGCATTGAGAGGCAGTGTGGTGGAGTTGAGCATGTGGCAGTTCAGTTCACAGAATTCAGAAGCAGTTTTACCAGGAGAGTTTTACAGAGAGAGGTTGAAGAAAGAACAAGTTAGACATAGGTGAAGACAGAATGAGCCAGAGAATGAGAAGGAACCATTAGCACAGATTGCTAGAACCATTAGAAGGAATATTAGCAGATTGCTAGAGTTAGTTTGAGGCCAAGTACAGGCAATTCGGTGAGAAACAGAAAGAAGCCAGAGTGAATCAGTCATCTTGGAGAGGAGTTTGAGCCAGAACAGCTGAGATGAACCAGCCAGATAGAGTTCAGAAAGAACAAGAAAGGGTGATCTTATTCAGCAGTAAGTCTCAGAAGCTGAAAACATTCTAGGCCTAGATAAGATTGTACAAGCCTAGAAGCTTCCAGTACTAGGCCAAGGTTAACAGACTAAGGCAGTAGGCCTCTGAGAGGACAATTACATCAAGCAAATAGAAGTTACTTTCACAATACAAACTCAAGGTGTTCGTCATGTTTTTCATGTTTAACCACCCAGGCTGCCATTTATAGAATGATCTCCTCTCCTGCCAGACTATTGCACACTTACCTCGCTCTTCCATTCAGGAGCCATAAATCATTTACGGGATAAACTGATGGGTGTTACATAAACACTGAATACAGCTGATCGGTCTTTCAAATGGTATCATAATAAAACCTCAACAAGGTTCCAGGTATTTACAGTACCCTGGAGAAGAAAGCAATATAAAAATCTCAGGAATACTGAAATTGCCAGTAAAATAAGTCTGCAATATTGACTTCGTAATCTAACAAACATTGAAACAACAACACTTACACGATTTATATTCAGAAGGATGCAGACAATGTTAAAGCAAAATGTCCCCGGGTAGACAGAAAGGCTATTTCCCACAGGTTCAAAGGAAGGTGTTCTGATGCTGCTAAATTGTAGCTTGCAGTGACATGTGTACTAAGGAAGTGTTTATGTGCCAATAGCACTGAAAATTCCAACCTGTCCGATGGAGGACACAAAGGCCAGGTGCGATGTAGAAAGGATGACAAGCAATTCCCTGCTATTATCCTCAGGGTGTAACATCAATTGCATTGAACAAGCATTAGCTTCACTTTCCTCTTATTTGATCCTATTTACTCAATAGTTTGTTGAACACTGGTATGGCCTTCCTGTGAAGAAGCTTAACTATTTAATAGCCAGAAGAAAGTCAGTATGTCGAAGAGGTATTTGAGAACAAGAAGGATAGAAAAAGACATCAAGTGAGAGGCCAATACCTCAGAGACCTTGAAATATGGGGCTGAGGGAGTTGGCTGCAGATGGTTTGGGTAGAGCAGCAGAAGAAGAAGGTCAGACACATAAAGTTGAACCCAAGACAGGAGAGGACAGCATAGCAAAGTGTGCAGAGGTGAGAGGAGATGTTATATGTGACAGAATGCTTTAGGCTAAAGACTGCAACAAAAGTGCAAGTGGGCATGGGCTTGAATGAGAATGATCCCCATGAGCTCATATATGTGAATAATTGGTCCCTAGTTAATGGAACTATTTGAGAAGGATGAGGAGGTATGAACTTGGGCTGGAGAGATGGCTTAGTAGTTAAGAGCACTGGCTGCTCTTCTAAAGGATCTGGGTTCAAATCCCAGCACCCACATGGAAGTTTGAAACTGTCTGTAATAACCAGGTGTGGTGGCTCATCCCTTTAATCTCAGTACTTGGGAGGCAGAGGCAGGCAGATCTCTGTGAGTTCAAGGCCAAAATGCTATAGTAGAGACACCAGTGTCCCTCATGTGGGATCAGAATATTCTGATGTGAACCCCATTTTCACTATATCTAGTTTGAGGCTGTGATTGTGAGGCTTCTCATCAGATCCCAGGTACACCAAAGCAAAAGACAATGACAGGCATTTCTAAACCTATGAGTTGCCATTTCCTCCCTTGCAGTACATAAATGAAAATATTGTTTTACATTATTAAGCCCAAAAATAGTAAAGGGAAAGTGAGAGATGTGCAGAATGGTACTGTCTTTAGAGACAACATGGAAGAGGTCTGACACAGATGATAAAAAGAGATGTGTCGAAAATTGGGCAGGAGCACTGGAGAAAGGGGTTGCCCTAAGTGATGGGGTAATAGTATGCATTCTAACTGTTAATCAATTGGTCCTGCTTGCTGTCTTTTACTTACATTGTCTCTGATTGGTTGAATAAATGCTGAGACCTAAGATTGGGCAAAGACAGAGATAGGTGGGACTAAGGTGCGGGCTTCTGAAGCGTAGAAGTTGATGGGTAAGAGAAGCCTCCAAGAGAAGAAACAAAGAGCAGGAAGAAAGACACATGCCATGGGTTAGAGAAAAGACCCCCCATTCCACGTGACCTGGAACATCAGAATAGAATGGAGAATAGTAGTCCAAAGGGGCATATGTATATATGGGGTCATGTTTAGGAAATAGGATTATGAACTAGCTTGATGGGCTAAAATTGCTCACTTCAGGCCAAGGCTTGTTAAAATCCATGTGGTGTATGTGTGCTCTTTTATCATGGTGGGTTAGGGATTAACACTGCCAACCAATTAAATATAATATAAATACAAGTAATAATTTAATTAATTCTTTCTATACCCTAGTCATTCATTGTTGCTGTGATTAAGAGAGAGAGAGAGAAGGAGGGAGGGAGGGAGAGAAATAATTTTAAAAGAACACAGATCTACTTTGGCTCAGTTTCAGACATTTTGGTCCATGGTCCCCTGGCTGCACTGCTTTTTGTCCAATGTGATGAAAGAACTTTGTGGAAAGTATCTGGTGTAGCAAAGCTGCTTGCTTCATGGCAGCCAGAAAGCAAGAAGAGAAAGAGGCTGGGAACAAGATATGACCTTCCATGGTACATCTACAGTAACCTACTCCCTCCAACTAAGCCCCACCCTCTAGTTTCTACCCACCACATCCCAGTAATAAATCCTTCAAATTATGAACCCATCTGTGGATTAATTTACTGAAAAGGGCACAGGTCTAGTGATCAATCACTTCCCAATGTTTATCAGTTGGCAATCAAGTCTCTAACACATGAGTCTCTGGGGGAGAGGTATTTCATATATAGACTATAAGGAAATTATAAGTACAGATGTATAAGTGAGCTGAGAAAGCAGATAATAAAAAGGAAATGGTGCCATTTTAGAGGAAGCTAAACATTTTGGAGGAAGCTAAATGCAGGCCATGGTTGTCAACACCAAATGTGATGTTATTTTCCTGCCTATCTGACACCAGCTACCTGTCTGGCCACCAGGTAGCAATAAGACCAAAAGCAGTAAAAAGTAAAGGGCATGGACCACCCACAGGTGACCCAGGAGGGGTGCCAGAAGCCGGTGTGTTCCTGGCAGAGGAGGCACACAGCAATGCAGTTCCCACATGTGCATAACTGGGACTGGGACAGTGCCCAAGTATGTGTAGGAAGGACTCTAATGAATTTTGTTAGTTTGAAAGAGGCATTCAGTTGTCAAGTTGACCCCAATAAACAACTGTCGCAGCCTGAAACCTTGAATAAAGCCTTTCTCTTTGGCACTCCAGTTACAGCTGGAGCTGACATTCCCCCCAGAATGCAATGATTTATACATCAAGAAAGTGACTGGCTGCAGGGCAGCAAGGAGATTTTCTTTTACAGGATTTTCAGAGATGGCCTCCACTGACCCTTCACCCTGGTGATGGCAATTTAAAAGTAAAATGAATGCCCTCTCCATGAGATATTGAGCTTTGCTGCCCTGCTCTTAGCATAACTTGCTACTTAGGGGGAAAAAAAAAGGATAAAGGGCTCTGTTTAGTTAAAATGCCTGAATTAATAATCTCCCCAAGCATCCTGGTTTAGATGGTACATTTGAGGAGGGAGAAGAGATGGATATTTTCAGCGAAGCTACAGCTTTAATGGGATTGTTAAGGAGAGACTAACATCTAAGTTGATGCTACAACTCAATTGATCCCAGTTGGAGCTAATTTTAAACTGATCCAAAGAACCTAACAGTCATAGCTTTGAGCTACTCTACCCTTCTTTACCTGATCTCAGGAAACTGATTCTCACAAACACACAGCCCTTGCCTTACCAAAGGTTTGGTAAGAAGGTGATAACCTGTCCTTATCTGGATTTGCCAAACAAATCTATTAATTAATTGAAAAAGAATGAGTATCAACTATATCATGGGGCAGACAAGGCCAAATGGAACCATTTGGCAGTTTTTATTTCCAAAAAATTGCTTTAGAGATAATTTTATGCTCAAACTAAAAGTTTGAAAGATCTTTTTAAAATGATAATTGTCCTAGCCTGATTTCTATTGCTGTGATAAACACCATGACCAAAAGCAACTTGAAGAGGAAAGGCTTCATTTGGCTGACACCTCAGCCTCACAGCTTGTCACTGAGGAAAGCCAGAACACAAACTCAGGACAGGAACCTGGGAGCAGGAACCGAAGAAAAACCATGGAGGGGTGCTGCTCACTGGCTTGCTCCCCATGGTTTGTTCCGCCTGCTTTCTTATAGAACCCATAACCACCAGCCCAGGAGTGACACCACCCACAGTGGGCTGAGTTCTCCCACATCAATCATTAACTAATAAAAATGCCTTACAGACTTTCCTACAGATGTCTCTGAGGTTTCCTTTTCCCAGATGAATCTAGCTCATGTTGAGTTGACAAAAAATAAAAATAAAACCCTAGTTCAATAGTCATTAGATGCTAGTGGAAAGGACTCTTTGGAAAGTCAGAGAGAATGGTGTGTATTGTATCATAATGGACTGAAAACCTGAGCACTCTACACTAGCCTATGGTTGCCATTTCCTCCAGCTATATTTTTTTTCTATACAGAGTATATGTGATTTAAAAAATAAACAAAGATATTTAGGCTACACAGATGTCTACACTGAATAACTGGGATGGACAAGTAGCTTGGAGAACACACTGAGAACACCTTCATCCAAGGTGGCCGTCCAGTCAGCTCACACTATGGCAGCCTCCAGCTAAAAGGATAAAGAGATATGACAGGTGGTTTGAATGAGAAAGGCTTCCCTACATAGGACTACATATTTGAATACTTGGTCCCCAGTTGGTGAAACTCTTTGGGAGAATAAGGAGGCATGGCTTTGTTGGAGGAGGTGTGTCACTAGGGGTGGGCTTTGGGGTTTCAAAAGCCTGTCCTATTCCTGGTTAACCCTCTCTGCCTCATGGCTGTGTCCTAAGATGGGAGCTCTCAGCTACTGCTCCAGGGTCATGCCTGCCTGCCTGCTCCTGTGCTTACCCCCATGATGGTCTCTTCCTGCATCTTCTTTCTCTGTTCTCTGGCCAGTGAGATGTGACCTGCTCTGCTCCAGCACACATTATCCACCATGACGGGCTGCCATCGCTGAAACTGTTAGCCAGTATAAACCTTCTCTTCCCTGAAGTTGTTCCTGTCAGGTGTCTGATCACAGGGATGAGAAAAATAACTAATACTGCTGTATCAAAGTGGCAAGAATGACAAGGGGCTGAAGACACTAAGTAGTACAACACTTGCCATGCTGAAGACCCTGGGTTACTCCCTCCACAGGGGAAAGACACACACACACACACACACACACACACACACACACACACACACACA
>CAJQZJ010034221.1:2662271-2673886 GCA_907164525.1 Lophiomys imhausi
ACACACACACACACACACACACACACACACACACACACACACACACATGTTAAGTCAGCTAGGACAATAGCAGCCTCTGTGAAGGGCCTATTATGCCAAGCACTATGGCATGAAGTTTGCATTTGTTAGCTCATTTAATCCGTTCAAAAGCTCTAGAAAATGAATATCATGATCCCCATTTTATGGTTGAGAAAACTGACACAGATTGAAAAAATCAATTTGCCTGAAGTGACATAGAGCCGGAGGATACAGAAAGAAAGACGGAACTTCAGCCAACCACTGAAGTGTAGGAGGGGGAGTGGAGGTGCCCAAATAGTGAAATCTGGTGAAAAAAAGAGATGTGTGATACAAGTCACAGCTAAGAAGTTATGTGCGAGGAGATCACAGATCACAGGGCACCCCCGCCTGGCGAGGAGATCACAGATCACAGGGCACCCCCGCCTGGCGAGGAGATCACAGATCACAGGGCACCCTCGCCTGGTGGCATCTACGCAAAGGCCTCTCGCACTTCAAAATGGACACAAAGCACTTAAACAGGGGGTCATGTTTAGATGTATAGCCTCATTTTACTGGCCCAGATATGACCTGAGAGTAGACATAGCTGACAAGCTGGGTGATGTGATAGCCTGGATCCAAGACTGCACCTTGAGTAATTATATTCTTGCCTGCTGTCACCAAAGCTGATTTAGAATCCAGTGCTAAACAGTGACAAGAAGACCCAAGATCGGCAAAAGCAAGGACAATAAACTAAAAAAAAAGAAAAACATACACACTTACTCCCCCCCCACACACACACATTCACACACTTACACACACACACACACACACACAAGATTCTCACCAGCAAAGTCACTTGCTGCCAAGATGGACAACTTGAGATTGATCCCGGGGAACCCACGTGGTTGAAGGAATGAATCAACTGTCACAAGTTGTCATCTGACCTCCACAGATCCCAAACACACGAGTAAATAAAAGTAATTTTAAAAATAGCTTTAATAGCTCTAATCCAAGCTCTTGCTTTGTGAGTGGGAAAGGAAGACTTTAAAGTGTTGTAGTCTCCTGATCAGCAAAGGTGAGGAGAGTCTCAGGCTTAGCCGAGCACCGGCCATGGCGGCAGGTTCTGGTGCACTAGCATGGACGGCAGCGAGCACAGCACATCACATCGCACAGTTTGATTATATAGCAAAGTCTTCAACATTTCAGTTAAGGGAGGTGGTAATACAACCAGTGTTACAGGCTAGGAAGCTGACTGATCACAACGTGTATCACAACGAACATCATACGTGTGTGCTTGTGACATTAGGACTTATGGTACATAGTGTCTTGTATGCTTGGTGCCAAGAAGACAGTATTCCACAGAACATGCTTATGATGGCTGTGTGGTGGTTCTAAAGTGGTTCTGAGTCAGGCCCCTTTGCGCTTGTATTTCCTCACTGTGTAATTGCAGACAAGGTATAAATTCCATATACTCAGATGAAGGGGAAAATAATATAATCTAATATAGTACTAAAACATGATGATTTGTAAGACATTTAGGACAGTGTCAGGTACATAGTACCTTAATAAACATTTAGTAGTAGTTGTAATAATTGGATAGTTAGATGTCAAGTCTTTGAATTACAAATGATTTGCTATATTTAATAAATAAATCTTTTTTGTCTTGTTTTGTTTTTTGAGACAGAGTTTCTCTGCATAGCCTTGGCTGTCCTGGAACTCACTCTGTAGACCAGGTTGGCCTCAAACTCAGAGATCCACCTGCCTCTGCCTCCCAGTGCTGAGATTAAAGGCATGCGCCACCACTGCCTGGCTTTTAGATGAATATTATGAATGCATTTTAAAACATATTTTAAGGTTTTCTCATACTCTATTTACTGGGAGTACATATTTTAAATATTCATTATCTCTTTTCTTTTCTTAATTTTTTACATTTACTTATTAATTTATTTACATTTATGTATTTATTTCTTACCATGGCATATGTATAGTGGCCAGAGGATAACTTCTGGGAGTTCTTTCTCTCTTTCCAGCACATGGGCTCCATGGATAAATTCAGGTCATCGGGCTTTGTGGCAAGGGCCATCTTGCCAGCCCTTGTGACCTATATTTCCAGAAAAATGTACAAATTAACTTTATAATCAATATATATTCTTTTTAATTCTTATATCATTGCATTACCTTTAACACTAACAATTTCCATTTAAATATCTTGCTGGGAATGCATTAAAATTTATTTATGGGGTTGGAAAAAATGGCCAGGAGTTAAGAACACGGGTGTTCTTGCAGAGGATCAGCATCCAAATGGTAGGTAGCTCACAACCACCTGTAACTCCATCCTGAAGAGCCAATGTCCTCTTCTGTCTTCTTCAGGCACTGAATGATTGTGATGCACATACAGACAAGCAGCACATGCAAGTACACATAAATACAATGTTTAAATCATATTTGTTTATCTTATTGTTTGTTTGTAGTGCTGAAAGAAAACCCAGGACAGGACAGGACCTCACCTTTTATAAAGCTGCTCTACCAGGGATTGTATCCAACTCCAGTCCTCACTGATGTTTAGGTTGGAAATGAAGACAAGAGTTCTTCCATATGTTTACATTCAGTTCCACTTAATCTTTTGTAGTTTTCACCATTTTTAATGAATTAAATTAAATATACCTAAACAGAAAAATCTATTTATGGCATTATTATGTTTTAACACATTTTTTAAACATTTTTTTCTTCAAATTACATCTCAATCATAGTTCCCTCCCTCCTCCCCCTCCTGGTCCCACCCTCCTACCCTCTTCCCCCTCACCTTCCTATCTGCTTTTTTTTTAAGGTGTATCTTTTTCCCCCAACAGCTACCCCTTTTAGTCCAATAAAAGGCTCTTTTTCTTATAACAATAAATGCAATACAAAACAATAAGAACAATTAGGCCACAATTATGAAAATTATACAGTATAATATACATTCCCAATATGTAGTCCATATGTATTTGGCAACTGATATTAATATTCTATTATCTATCTATCTCGATGAGTTTAAAGTTCTATACCTAACTCAGTTGCATGTCTATACTTAAGTGATTTTTTTGACTGTTGTAGCTTGTGTTTATAGTATATATCTACATAGTAAATACAAGCTTATTTCCTTCTCTTGTTCTCCCCTTCTCTCTCTTGGGATGGTTTTCATTAGGTTGCTGATGCTGCCTGCGAAGTTTCTAATTCTGGTTCTGTTCTTTTAGCACTGACCTTCATAAAGTTTATAACTTTAGGTCCAAACCAGTGAGCTCTCTACTGAGTCATTCTTCCCTTTTTCTTTCACAATACACAGGAATTCCAATGCTTTGTTTTCTCTCCCTCCAGACTCTTAAGTTAAACAGGTCATTTTTTTTAATTCTTAAGTTTATTAAGTTTATTAATTTTACATCCCAAACATAGCCCCTTCCCTCCCCTCCTCTGGGTCCCCCCCCCTTTTTCCTATCCCTCTCCCCTTCTCCTCAGGAAAGGGGAGGCATCCCACTGTACCCTCCCACCCCAGCACACTGAGTCCCATCAGGACTGAGCACCATTGAGGCCTAGCATCGCAGCCTCATTAAGGGGAAGTGGTCCAAAAGCAGGCATCAGAGTCCATGCCAGAAACAGCCTTCCCGCCCCACCCCCTTCTAGGCATCTCAGATAGAGTCCCCATCTCCTCCCAGGGGCCTACCTGAGGCTGATCTCCAGCTTATCTCAGAGATGCGCCCCACCCACCTCGGTTTCCTATCTTTCTCTCAACCCTCTCACCTCCTACCCCCTCCCGACAACTGATTCCCTATTCCTTTCCCTCCTCTCTCCCTCTTCTATCAGTTCTCCTCTTCATCCACTTCCGCTGTCTATTTGATTTCCTCTTCTGAGTTCCATTGAAGCAACCTCCCTTGGGCCTTCTTAGTTGCTTAGCTTCTTTGGGTCTGTGGATTATAGTATGGTTGTCCTGTACTATATGGCTAGTATCAGCTTAAGAGTGAGTTCACGTATATCTTTCTTGGTCGAGGTTACCTCAATCAGGATGATCTTTTCTAGTTCCAACCAAAATTCATGATTTCCTTGTTTTTGATAGATGAGTAGTGTTCCATTGTGTAAATGTACCACATTTTCTTTATCCATTCTTCAGTTGAGGGGCATATAGGTTATTTCCAGTTTCTGGCTATTATGAGCAAAGCTGCTATGAACATAGTTGAGCAAATGTCCTTTTGGTATGGTGGGGCATCTTTTGGGTATATAACCAGGAACAGTAATAACTGAGTCTTGAGGAAGGACTATCCCCAATTTTCTGAGAAACTGACAGATTGATTTCCAAAATGGTTGTACAAGCTTGCACTCCCACCAGCAATGGAAGTGTTCTCCTTTCTCCACATCCTCCTCACCAGCATGTGCTGTCACTTGAGTTTTCAATCTTAGCCATTGTGATGGATGTGAGATGGAATCTCAGAGTCGTTTTGAGTTGCATTTCCCGAACAGGTCATTCTTACCTAGAACTATGTTCTCCCTTTAAAGTGGGGCTCGAGACATCCGGTGCTGGTTTAAAGTTTCCTGGCTGCTTGCCATTGCTTCTACATCATATCTGTCTTCCTCAAAACTTCCTCTGGGTTTTAGTCAGGGTTTCTACTGCTGTCATGAAACACCATGACCAAACAGCACGTTGGGGAGGAAAGGGTTTATTTAGTGTATGCTTCCACAGTACTGTTCATTACAAAGGAAGTCAGGACAGGAAGGGCAGGAAGCTGGAGACAGGGACTAATGCAGAGGCCACACAGGGGTGCTGCACACTGGCTACCTCAACATGATGTGCTCAGCCGGCTTTCTTATAAATCCCAGGACCCCCAGCCAATAGGTGGCACCACCCACAATGAGCTGGGCCCTCCCACACCAATCACTAATTAAGAAAATGCCCTACAGGCTTGCCTATAGCCCAATCTTATGGAGGTGTTTTCTTAATTGAGGTTCCCTCCTGTCAGATAACTTTGTCCTGTGACAAGTTGACATAAAATTATCCAGCACAGGGTTTAATTACTTTTTCCTGAAAAAAAAATTATATGTCCTGCTATAGTTTGATGGACTGACGCTGATAACAAAGCAGAAAAATCAGGGCAGATTCCAAATCCTTACTGGATCTGTGAAGGTGCCTTCTCTTATAAGATGCATTGATGTATGCCCCCCAAGGAAAAGTTCCTGCCAATAAAACCATAGCAAAGTGATTTTTTTATCTCTTTGAAATTTCTGTAGCTATTATATTCCTCTTTTATAGTTATGTAAACATTGCTTTTTATTACATATTACTCTTGAGAATTCATAAAAGTAGATTGTCAGAAAAGTGTCCTGGCAAAAGCCATGGTTCCCACGCCACATACCACAGCACCTCAGAGAGCCACAGGAAACTCACTGGAGTACCAGGGGATAATTTGAATTTTTAAATGCACTGGTATTTGACATGTGTTAACAATGGTACAAACATCTAGTTCAAAGTTAATCAAAATTTCAACACAGTGTCAGGCTGTATTGTTCTTGATAAGGGCATCTTTCATGAATTTATTAGCATTTGCTGTAATGATAAATAATGCCGGGCATGGTGGAGCATGCCTGCCTTCAACCCCAGCACTGGAAGGCAGAGCCAGGTGTATCTTTGTGAGTTTAAGGGCAGCCTAGTCTACATAGTGAGTTCCAGGACATCGAGAGCTACAAAGTAAGAAACTACCTCAAAAACAAAACAAAACAAAAACAAAACACCTTCAAAACAACAATAATAATGAGGTACGAGATATAACCATTGCAATGTCTATTGTGATTCCAAAGTTTGAGAAACTGGTGTCTAAGAAGTATATCCATTCTATTAGTAGGTAATTGTAGTTATTTAACGATGAGATACATATTTTTTAAATGACTAGTAAATTGCTAGACCTAATAGCTTAATAAATGAAATGGCTAGGCATTTCTTTTAACCTAGAAAGAACATGAGAAAAGGTAGCAAACTCCAAAACTCTAGAATCAAGAAAGTTTGTGAATCTTTACATGAGAGATTCCTAAAACCTTTTCAGGTTGATGGGCAGTTCGTCTGTGTCACTAACTCAGAGTTCTCTGTGCTCATGCGTCACTTATACAGGATCATTTTTACAATAGTACTCCACTTTTTGTGGTGTTATGGTTGTTTTTTTTTTTTTCCTAGCCACATGCATTCTAAACATTTTGTTACTGAAAATACCAAAGGTGCTCAATGAAAGGTTTTTATGCAATAGCCATGACTTCTTGTGTCATATCCTTGGAGAGACTGACACTTTAGAAAACTGAGTTCCGTTCATGGTACCAGAAGGAAAAATAAAAAGAAAGAAAGAAAAGAATCCTGACAGGGCTAGCAGAAGCAGTAACAATAAGCCAGCCCCACTGCCACTGGGCCAGCTGAGCATATGCTCACATTCCAGCTTCAAATGGGTGTAAATAGTGGGTGGGCTGCAACACGCATCAGCAAACCAGTGAGACATGGTCACACTTATCACCGAGCGCAGAAGGCTGAAATGGCGAATGTAAAATCAAGGAGTTTTGTGAACTAAAAGCACTATCAGTATTACTATCCTGGGAAAGAGGTGTGGTTACAAAGCACAGAAATGGAATCCACACCATATTAAAATAAGAGCCTGAGGGCTGGGGATATAGCTTCAGCGGTGAAGAACTTGCCTAATTTGTTCAAGGTCCTGGGTGTCACCTCCAGTAGCACAAAAGAAATAGGAACACAGTCTTAGATGGTCCAACTTCTTTGTACCCTTGAAGACTGTTCTGAGAGTGCCCAGCCACATGCCTGCTCCCAGGATACAGTTCCTGGTATATACAATCCACCCAGTAATCCTCAGTCTTTTCTCTGCCTGATTACAAAGTCGTGGTCATAAATTCAAGTCATATGCTCCTGTCCCTGCTACCATTCATAGTATACCAAGGCTCCTTAGTAAAATTAGGGTTTATGGAAGAAATAGCCTATATATGCACAACAAATCCCTACACATTTTATTCTTATAAAGAACTTTAGGTTAGTAGTTAAGTTCGCTGGTTTTGGTAAAAATAGATCTGAGTTACAAATTCTAACTACATTCTGTATTAGCTGTGTGACTGTGGACTTCTCAGCCTGTTTCCTTATCTAATGAAATAGGAACAATTATGGTATTTTCTTTTGTAAGAGTGTAATAAGGGGCTGGGAGTGTTAGCACACACCTTTAATTCTAGTGCTCTTTGGCAGGCAGATCTCTGTGAGTTCAAGGCCACCCTGGTCTACATAGTGAGTGCTAAGACACCCAGGACTAAGTTGTTAGAACTTTCCTCAAAAAAAAAAAATGTAATGACAACAAATGAGATAAAGTGTATGTCCCAGTGTTTAGCTTACACACACATTCAACTGCTAAAAAGATGAGGACATTCTAGCTCATCTGACACATCTTTGGAAGCTTTGGAATTGTTTCTCCTTCTCTTGCCTAAAATCTTATTCAGAAGTTTTCATGGACCTTCATGGAACATAAGCATGTATAGAATCATACATGTGTCCTTTCCACCAACTCCTTCATAACTGCCCTCCTGGTCTATGCTACTGACTTATTTTTCCAGACCCAAACTCACACCTTCTGACATCTGGCTTCCACTCCTGACCTACTGAATCCATTCTGCAGCCAATTTCTAAATGTCCTTTATATTTTGTCATTGTTTCGGCCAAACTCTCTCCAAAGATCTTCCCATTGCACTCTCAATAAAATTCAAAAGCAGCATACAGGTTTCCAATCCGACATCCTACCTCATTCATCTCCTACCACTACACCCATCACTTCATTCCAGTCATGAATCCGACTTCTGCCCCTGCAACATGCTGCCCGTTTTGGTCTCTAGAACTATCAGAGCTCTTTTGCTGGCACAGGTGCTGAGACAGATGGAAATCTCACTACCCAAATTCTCAGTCTCTTCCCACATAGGCAGAGACCTTAAAAGTGAGTCCTGCCTCTTAAGAGTCCAGCAATGCTAAAGGGAAAACCAGGCTGAGTCATTAAGAGGTGGGAATCTCAATTGAGAAAATTCCTCCATAAGATCTGCCTGTGGGAAAGCCTGTAGGGCATTTCTTAATTAATGATTTTTATGAGGGAGGATGGGGCCCATTATGGTAGTGTCACCCCTGGGCTGGTGGTCCTGGGTTCTATAAGAAAACAGGCTGAGCAAGCCATGGGGAGCAAACCAGTGAGCTGAACCTTTCCATGCCCGTCAGCTCCTGGCTCCAGGTTCCTGCCTTGCTTGAGTTCCTTTCCTGACTTCCTTCACTGTGATGTGAAAGCAAAAGCTAAGTAATCCTTTCCTCCCAAGTTGCTTTGGTCATGGTGTTTCATAATAAGAATAGCAACCCTATCTCTCTCTCTCTCTCTCTCTCTCTCTCTCTCTCTCTCTCTCTCTCTCACACACACACACACACACACACACACACACACACACACAACAATAACAAATACTGTGAGTCAAACACAGGTGTCCTGGTCTGAAAACTGCTCTCAAACAACAAGCAGCAACACTAGTGGACGAATAGTTCAAGGAATGTCTGTAACTTCATTATAAGATGCTACACCAGGGTAAATGGTCCTTGAACTATGACTTCACACAAAAAAAGATTCTATTCAATTCATTTAAATCAAAACATGTATTGAGTAACTACTATTTCTCTACACCTATGTGCAATCAAAACCAAACTCTCAATGAAAAGACCTTGAAAATAACATGCAAAATGCCTATCACAGGTTTGAGGGACAAACAGCCCCTCACAAATACTGCTTTTCCCCAAAGATTCTCTATTTCTCCTTGATCCTTGCGATGTAGTTCTGAGTCAACAATTCAATCCAGTGTGAAAATGTTTTTGTGTCCAGACTGGGGCAAGATGCCTTATGTCCATAAGACCTCACTTAAATGAACATAGATAGATACCTCAGTCTCATTTGCCAAAATAGAAATGGATGTCACTGAGAAACTGAATAAATTGTTCTATAAAATTGTTAGATGCAATGTGCTAATTAAATTCTGGACATTCATGATCATATTTACTTCCCCCAGAACACATTTGTTGATTAGCTTCAATCTCTGGAGACTGAAACAGGATATGCTCTAAATGCTCAAAGATTTCACCTGATGTGGGATCAAAGAATATTTTCTAAAGTGGAAATGTCATAGGAGAGTTATGGTCCAGAGAACAAGAGAAATGGATCACTTTTCAGAGCAAAATGAAGACTGAAAGACAGTGAAGACATTACCAAGATCTGATCACAGAATCCTAAAAATGAAGAGTCCAAGGAGTCATCAGCAGAGGGGGAGATGGAGAGATGGGGATATGTTCAAGTGAAGTGAGGAAGACTGTCAACTGAGTCATTGGCAACTGAGAATGTTAAGCAGTGTGTTAAGGGAGAGTGTAAATGTAACTTTTAGTTGTCTGATGTAATTGACATCTTGGAGGGTTACTGCTGAATAAGCTCACCCTTTCCAGCTCTTTCTGGACTCTGACTGGCTGGTTTGACTCAGCTGTTCTAGCTCAAACTCCTCTCCAAACTGACTGATTCACTCTGGCTTCTTTCTGCTTCTCACTGAATTGCTCTGCTTGGTCTCAAACTAACTCTGGAAATCTGTTCTAGTCTTCTGGTTCCTTTGTATTCTCTGGCTTCAACTGCTTCTGCTTTTTTGCACTGAACTTCATGAACTCACAAATGAACTCAGCTCCACTCACTGCACTCTCTGCCCTGACCCCCAGTTGACTGAGGTCAACTGAACTACCAGAACTGACTGATCTGATTCAACTCTCCAAACTCATCTACCTCTCCCTGCACTCTCTTAAGTTTCCTCTCTTTCCTGTGCTGTTCCCATGAAAGTTGGCCGTATCCTATTCTGTCCAGTCTTCTTCAGATTCGACACTTTGTCTGTCCCTCAATTAGACATCATTGTTTGGGATTAAATGTGTGTATTAAGGGTGTGTCTATATTCCAGCCAGAGGGGTTAAAGGTGTGTGGTATGTTTGCATTCCATCTGGATCACACAGACCTAGGTCTTTGGATGTGATCCCTTGCCAGAGTAGCCATGTTGTTGGATTAAAATTCCTCTACAGGAGAGTAAGTCAGTCAGGAAGGTGTGTGTTTGGTGAAGTGGTAGAAACTTGGAGAAGGGAGCACAGGCCTGGCAAGAAGGGTGTGGTGTCAGACTGAGGAGGCCACATTTTACCATGAACTTAATGAGATTGTAAGAAATATTTAAAGTGACATCCTCAGAACAGTATCTTTAAAAGGTTTTCCAGTGTCAGAACACAGTCTATGAATGAATTTTTGTGAGGAGATTTCTGAAACCTTGTAAGAAAACTGTAAGTGAACAAGACAACAGTCATGTAATCTCTGTTCCTCCATAATATGGTATGTTCTCAGACTATGGTTTTATGCCTTTCCCAGGTATAGCAGATTGGAGTGAGTTCATTTTAGATTATATATTACAACTGACTATTGTTATTTGCTTATATCCCTCTATGGAAAACATGTGTTTACCACATGTTGCTTGTCCTCGTGTTGAATGAACACTTTACTTAGGTGATTCTTCTTAACCTTCAGAGTATAAATCATCTGATACTCTGAATAAAGTTGGCTGTGGCATGAGACTTTAGACTGCCTCAATTTTAGGCCCTGCTCTCCCATGTTTATGCTGCCAACTAGAGCAGCAACATTTCATCAATGGTGTGGAAGTAAGGTGAGAAAGACTTATTGAAGAAGGTAGAGAGAGTAGAGAAGAGACCTCTTCACCATCCAAACAAGAGGAGCTGGGGCCTGAACCAAGACATTGGCTCCGAAGCACTCCTGCCTGGGTCCTCTTCCTGCACAGTTCAATTTGGTGTGCACTTGGGGCAACTCTGTTGGCTAAGCAATGGGAGCTAGCTTTAAGGAACAGAATGGGACCCTGCTCCTCCAAGTAGAGTTCATGCAGTTTGTTATCCCAGCATTGTGGACCTTGCAAGGGTTCTTTAGTCACTCCTTTGCATCAGTTAAGGAGTCTCCTATTAAAGGATAGCAGATTCCCTAGGAGGGAAACAGCATTAGCAAACACTAAATGCCCTGCCCTTAATTGATTTGCCAGATTAATTAGGTGGGTTCCCAGCAAGGCACTAATCAAAGAGAGGCAGAGCAGATAAATGTGATGTGAGGGAGAAAATGAGATTCAAAGCACCAGAGAACTGTGTGCTGCAAACTGGGCATAACTGGAACACAGAATACACAGAGGGACATGCATCAAAACACACGGGTGAGAAAAGCACCTTAGAGACAAAGTATGCAAACTGGACTCCTTAGGCGTGGAACCCAAAGATCCCCATGTATCATATGTGGTAGGTTCTTGGTCCTACAGAGGTTCTCACCAAAACTAGAACTAGTCATTGTCACTTTCACATTCAATTCAGCTCCTAAAATGTCCTCAGCAGAATAGCAATGGAATCTCAGCCAATCTTCTTCTTTTCTTTTCTCATTTTTTCCTTTTCTTTTTCTTCCTTTCTTTCTTCCTTCCTTCCTTCTTTCTTTCTTTCTTTCTTTCTTTCTTTCTTTCTTTCTTTCTTTCTTTCTTTC